>VUQR01017561.1:8183-57024 GCA_015108515.1 Hemichromis elongatus
TTTTTCATGTGATTTTTTTTTTTTTTTTTTTTTTTTTTTTTTATTAATTTTTTTTTTTTTTGGGTTTGAGTGTTTGTGTGAAGTGGTTAACCTATCCTTTGCATTGTATTCTAGATGGAGTTGAGCTTCAGCATTTAGGATGAGAATAGGTAACTGATGGTAGAAGTATCTTTTCCTAACTGCATAACTGACTTCACCCCGATTAGAGGAGAACCATCTTTAGCCCTCTTCTTGTAGGACAGTTTAGGTTTTAATGATGCTTCTCAGACTGACTTCTCAGTTCTCTGCATATAGTGGGGAGATGTAAAAGTGTATCATTAGTCATCAGAATCGATCTGACTTACTGTTTGTTTTTATTTTTGTTTGTTTTGTTTTTGTTCCTTCGGGTTACATACATTTTAAAACACGTGTGCTGCTTCTCATGTTATAATAAAACTCTTTCGTATGTGTTTTTTAAGGTTGGCAGAGTTCTAGGCTTAAAGTCATCGGTGTCGTTTCTTCAGGGAGCTTTTACAAATGCTGTTACATTGGCGTCTTTGTCCTCACATGGTCCTCAGTTTTCCAAGCCCTCACTCAATCACTCGTAAGGCAAACTGCAATTGGTCAAACAAGGAGGTTGATTGTAACACAGGATAGTTGGTGGCACTACTATCCAACAGGGCTGGGTTTTTTTTTTTTCTTTCTTTTTCGTTTGTTCCCCCCCCTCATTCCATCTAGCGCTCACTGCTTCGCCTAGCTTGGTCCTCATGTCATCACTTAGTATGATAATAAAAAAAATCTTTTTCCTTAGTCTTTTGAAGATGTGTGTTGTATGCCGTCTGCTATGGTTAAAGAAAACTTGTGTATTTCTAAGTGTCAGGGAACCCACAGTCAGTCCACTTAACTGGGTTTTTCCACACACCTAAGCTGCTACAACCTCAGTTACGAAACCCGGAAAACTGCAAACAGGCAAGACAATGCCTGGAATTTCATACCTCACTCAAAAAGCTTATTTTACCATTTAATTGCAACTTTTTTTTCCTTTTTAAAATATAACCTCTGGCATGAGTTGACAATGTACTTTTTTTTTTTTTCTTCTTTTTTCCTGACTGTAATGAGAGATCCAAGAGGTCAAACGTGGTTGTGTGATGACAACACCACTTCTTGGCTTATCGATAACCGGAGCTTGCAGACAGGTGTTTGGTTTTTGTTTTTTTTTTAAATGTGTGAAGCAAGTCAGGGAGACCTGTCAGCTTGACGACTGTGTTCGCTGACTGTGGTAGATTAGCAGGTGTGTTTTTATCCTTTTAAGAAAAATTCTTCTGGTGCACTGAAATGTTAGTTCAGATTTTCATGGACAAATGTTTGTGATGGACTGGGCGCTTTTTCCATGTTCCGTTGGCCTACGTGTGTCTACCGCTGCCACACGTAGCCATCCTCACCGTATTCGTACGACGGTCATTTCATGTCCTCTATCAACTTCCTCCTAGTCTCGATATCATGTCATTTTACATAGTAACGTCAGTCATCCATTGATTTATATACTGTAAACTCAATAGGATGGGATCATTCTTTTTAATGTACACGTATATAAATGTACAATGTCTATATTTCTATGGTGCCCTACAACAATTTGTATCAGAAAATGGTCAATAAAGAGAATTTTCTTTGTCACTTTTTCATATTATTGCACTCTGCTGTGGGACTCATGCAGGCTACAATGATGCAACTATCTACAAAAGTGACTAACAGTTAGATTTTCAGTGTTTCAGCTACCTTACCAAGTCTCTTGAACCAATGGATGTACAGTCTGAAAGGAGAAAGATTGTTACAATGTTCCCAAAATTACATTTGCATCACTTCATCTCATCAAACATCACCTGAAACCAGAGCCTTTCATGCAAAGTTCACCAGAGGGTGTACTACAAGGGGAGCTTTAAGAGTTGCCAAGTTTCTTCTGAACTGCTGAAATTGCAGATAATATACTACACACCAAGTATCTCTATCAACCAATAAAAGTAATTTCACTTTATTAGGTGATGGGACAGTAACCTTTAACCCAAACTCCTTCACAGCATGCATTTTTAATTTCTCTTTGCTATTTGGGCTTTACAGTGTGTCAATAGAACACAGCAGCATTTTTCCTGAGTACAAAAACAAAATGAGAACCAACAATTGTGCCCCTTTGAGCAATATGGCTTATTTGAAACAGCAAAATTTAGGATTGTGGTCTAGAAAACCCAAAATGTGAAGTCTCCACATGTGGACACCATGCCCTAGGAGGTTAATATTTAAACCTATCCAAAGTTTCAAAGCTCTAATGTGCAGTCGTTATGTTAGAAACAAACAGTTGCACTGAGAGTGCATCACTGCTTGACAATGTCTAGAGCTGCTGGGCTCACAGGGATCTATTCTTTCAAGAAAATCAGTCCCATGATATGCAAACCCCACTTTTTATGTGAGCACTCGCAGAAAACCCGCCATAACAACTGAAAAACACCCTGTTACCATTTTGTCTGACAGGGGTTTTAGATTTTGTCAAGCCAGTTAAAGTAAAGAAAGACTTCCTTTATAGTATAACCCTCTAGTGTGTCACCCGTGCAAATCGTCTCAACCCAACAGTGGATACAATTTTAAAGACAACCATCTCATGTCAAAAAATTCTTCACAACAGCTGAAAAAAAAAAAAAAAAACCTAGACAATGCATAGAATAGAAACACAATTAGGCCAATACTTAAGCACCTCTGGGTATAATAACTAGTTGGCCATCCCAAGCTTGCAGAGCTGGGTTCTCAAACTTTTAAAGACAATTTAGGGAACCAGTGTAAGTGGACTAGTGCCTGTTCAGCAAACTGTGCTTCATGTTGGCATTTGCTTTTTTGTGTGTGTGTGTTTTGCAGGGCTTCAACAATTACTGAGCTAGCTATCACATTTCCTTACATGATCTGTATTTGTCAGTGTTAATACAATTGATTCATCTATGATAACTACAGCTAAAGAAGTTGCAATGCTCCCACATCTTTTTTTTTTTTTTTGCACCGCTATAACAGACCACCAAATGGTAAGCCAAACTTTAAGAACCCCAGCTGTAGAGGATCAGGGTGTGGCTGGAGCGTAACCCACAGAGAGGTAGGGCACTCCCTGGACAGGTGGTAGCAAGGACTAGCACTGAGACAACCAGCAACTGTCGCACCCACAGCCAGCCCTGGAGTGTGGGTTTTCTTCCAACACTGTGGATAAAGCACACTATGGAAAACAAATGCCACACACAAAGGTTTAAACCAAAACTTTCTTGCTTGTTATGCACCACCATGCCGCCCACACTTTTAGATGTCCTAACTGATAACGTGACACGTTTGAGCATTTACATGCTCGGTACAATACATTCGCTGTTGGACTGATTAATGTTCCCCCATTTGAGGACAGTTAAATATTCAATTCAATTGTTCTTAGTTTACATTCATAAATGCAAGGCAAAAACGGAACCAGGGAGGTTATGACTCGTAAAGAAAAAGAGCAAGAATTCCTGAGTGCTTGATACAGTCAGACTTATGGCATTCATCTGAACAGATTCTTCAGCTGGAGGTAAATTTGTTGGTGCCATGCCTTGTAGACCGGACATATTTTGAGAACTAGTCAGTGCTCATTTTAGGGATGAGAGGTTGGCGTTATTTACTTCCATATCTGGCTTTTCATGCCATTGATAAGAGTCACAGGATTTGACTAAACCACAAAAAGATGTGAATCTCCAGGCAGCAAGTTAGATTCCTTAAGCAAAGTAACCAAAGAGGGCTGTTCAATCGTTTCACTCATTTCACTAAAAATGAAACTGAAATCAAATTTAGCAGCTTGAGCTTAGCTGCTAATGTTATTTTTCAGCAATATGAGGCTTAATGTTTAAAACTCTTTTTTAAGAGTTTTGCAACAATGTAACTGTTGAACGCTACACTAGTTATTTTATCAGAGGAGCCTGATTTGTTTTTGTAATGCACTGCACCTCTTTAAAAATCACCATTGCAGTCAATGATCACAATTCCTCTCGCAGCGGGACTGCGGATTTTTAAAGAGCACAGCTCATTCGTGCCACGAAGAGCACAGCCGAATGCTCACTGCAACCCACAGGAACATAACAGCTTGCCACACGTCGCCCACAACAACACAGCAAATGTAAACAACAGATTAAAAACCTACAGGTACCTGTACCTTTTAAACTTTGCGTCATGTCGCTGAATTTTTCAATAAAAATTGGTTAAAATAAATAATTTCAAATAAATAATCTTAAGGTACTGAGACTGTTAGGCACACGGGATTGACTTTGAACTTCTGATGCCAAAGTGTACACAAAAGAGAACACAGGAAAACGCTCATCGTCACTGATGTGCTCAAGAGATGACAGTAAAAGGAAGCAAATAAAAGCAAAGAAGTATTGTACACGATTGTTTGTACATCACGATAAAAACTACTAATCTCTGTGGTTGCAGGTTTGTCGTCACACCCCACAGTGCTCAGTGTCAGGGTTTACCAACATCATGCATTGACGTCTTTGGTCAGAAGAGGGTGTTGCTGTTGATAACTTGAGGCCCAACCTTGTACAATCTAAAGAAAAAAAAAAAGAAAAAGGAAAGCACACAGCTTAACACAGTTATTTAAAAGGGGAACTATTCTTTTGAAATGAACAGTTTCTCACTCAAACTAAATTATACCAAGCTATGATGATAAGACAGTTTCGGTTTTGTATAACGAGATTATAAAATTTTTGTATGTCAAACTTCCACCATCGTTTCAAAACAGTGGAGGTCGATTCATGCAGTAAAAGCTGGACAGCTTCTCGAAAACGCATAACCGTGGAACATCTTCCATAACAGGCCTTTCAGATTTAACTGAAATTTAATATCTCTTCCTGTATTGGATTAAAGACAACAAGGACACATTTATCACCAAAAAGCAGGCAGACAAAACCTGAGCTTTTTGCATGGCTCCCTATCATAAGGAGTATGTGACAAATTATGTTTTGGGTTTTTTTTTTGGTAATTTGGGCAAACTGACCAATTAAGGACATTTTCAAGCACTGATCACATTTGTCCCTTCTCCATCACATCTTGACTTGACAAAGAGGAGTAAAACTTTTTGACAAACTTTTTGGACAAAGTGAACGTCGCCCTCTAGTGAGTCTCAGGATTCAGTGCATGACTCAGCTCAAAATAAAGTGCTTTTTACAGGACAAATAACATGTAAACAAAATATACATGATAAAATCTGGTAAGACTCGTCTCATACATTAAACACCGAATCATATTTAATATGTTATATGTCTCATATCTAAAATGTAAGCTCTGTTATTTATTTGGTTTTTAGTTGTTTAATGTAAAAAAAAAAAATGCAGGCAGACTGAGAAAAATGAAAAGGATGGTCATTTTTCTTTCTGAAAAATAAGCTGATATGAAAATTATGCTTTTCTCAACATATATTTGTTGGGGGGGAAAAGACAAAGAATTTGTATTAATTACTGAACCAGAAAGGCAGATCGTTTAATTTTCTATGGAGCAGATTTCAGGTCAGATATTAGTAACTATGAGTCAATTGACCACCATATGCCCATAAAATTACAACTGGCTAAAGTCGTTCTACTACTGCTAATACTATCATCCTTTCTACTCTACTTCTAAATGCAACAGAGGAACTGACCATCAATTGAGGAACTGGTGCATGCTAAAAGTAAATTTCGCAACAATATAATTACACAGTATACCACACATACATTAAGAGAAAGAAAAGCCTTTTTTTTTTTTTTTATTAAGTGGTTGTGCAACTTTTAATCAAGCTTGACACAAGAATCCACGTCTTTCAATGGGAGCAATACTGAAAGAGTCGCATAAAAACGGCAAGCTTTACCACTTACACTTCCAAGTAAAGAATACATAACTGTAAAAACTGCTGTGCCTTACCCTTGTGTCCTCTTCTCTCCACAACATTTCTTGCTCAGCTTCATTAATCTCCTCTGAAGGATCGTACGTGTACACTGGTAACAGCTGATGACGCAGTCTGTCAACTCTGAGCGACAAAGAAAAACACGTTATTGATTCGCTGAAGGTATAAAGGTTAAAAAAAAAAAACTGTCCAGTGACGTTGACAGATAGAGTTTAATCCTACCTTCTTTTCCTACGAATATACATAATCTGAAATAGACAAAATGAAAGATATTACATCCGCTGTGTGTATGGGGGGGATCTCAATTCACATTTGGCTTTTACGTTAATAAGATGTATGACCGCTTTATAACACAATGGCTCAACTTGACATTGATCTTTCTATGCCATGTGTTCCATCCACTTACCACAGCTGCAATTATCCCAGCAAAGGTTATGAGGAGAAATGGCACCAGCACATAGCTGACAGCCACATTCCCATCTACGGTGGCAGGGGACTGAGTAGTACTGTTCATTGTAAATGTTAAGTGATAAGCGGACACAGGGGGCTGCTTGTGCAAAGCCTTTATGAGCAGCAGACACCCTCCCTGTGGCAGTCACTGTGCAGCGGCTCACTCCTCAAGCTGCCCCCTTGTTGTTTCTGCCTCATCCTCGTCGCTCATGTGACTTCCACATGGTATCACTGACCTCCCTAATCAGCTACAAATCTGAGGACACGGGGAAAGGAAAGAATTTGCACGGTTAGCCAAAGAAAACGCGAGTTCACACAGTGGCGGATGAGTTACTTAGAAAAAACATGCAGGAAAGTCTATGTGATAAATGAAATGGACGATTTAAACACTGAGTGGGCCAATTAAACAACATAAACACTGAATGTCTTGTTAGCAAGCCACTATTCCCCTGCTCAGTAGTCTGTGCGTTTGCCAACGTGCCAATTAACAAAGGCTGGGAGTGTTTCCTGTTCTAGTCAATCAGGCTAAAATATAATTTAACACTCGTTCAATTAACTTCTCCCGCTTCTATGGAGCTGTTAAAGAGACCCAGCCGAAGGTACCTACCGCTAGCTGCACCATTACACTATAGGCTAAACAGCGATACAAACGAGACTAGGCTGATTTCTTACACGTCAAACCGATCCTTTTTTAAATTCAGATATAATCGAATAAACCCGTACTCACTATGTGTTGTGCATAGCCCCTCTTTTCAGTTAATGCTGTGGTTGTGCTTTGGAGAAGCTTCACTTCCGCTAGCAGCAGCAGGTCAAGGCAGAATCCTTCACAATAAAAGCGTCACCATCGCGATGATATTGATGACGTCGAAAACCACGTCTCAAAAAATGTTCCTCATTATCAGCTTTTGTAAAGTCCATTTTTGTTTTGTTTTTGTTTTTGTTTGTTTTTTATTCGTGGTAGAGAGTCAGCTAGGTGCTGGAAACATTCCTCGTGGATGTTAGTTCACATTGAGATAGCATCATACAGTTGGTGCAGATTCGTCAACTGCACAGATATGAATCTCCTGTTCCACCACATCCCAAAGGTGCTTTATTGGATTGACATCTGATGACTATGGAGGTCATTTCAGTGCACTGAACTCACCGTCATATTCAAGAAACCAGTTTGAGATCAAATGAGCCTTGTGACATAATGTGTTTTCCTGCCGGAACTAGGCATCTGAAGTTAAGTACACTGTAGTCATAAAAGGATGGACATCGGATCAGTTTTATATTTGGTCAGTGTCAACTACACAATTGGGCCATATTAAATTGCGGAGCTTTTGAGTTCTCGTTATAGGGTGTGGCTCAAAATTTCAATTTCAATTTTTTATTATCTTACTTATGTTAATGAGTGGTTCATCAGATGTAAATAATTAAGTGGCTGGTTAGTGTATGTTATAGTCCATGCAGAAAGAAAACATACAACCTAAAGAAACTCCACATAAAATGGAGAAAAAAATTGCACTTTTAAACAGCTTAAAAATGTGCACCCATATGGACTCTCCTCATGAGCAAGAGGAGAGGCAAGATGGCAGGTTTCACCTTGGACAGATCACCAGTTTATTAGTATTAGCACTATATTACTATATGTACCATTATGCTCACACATAATATTTATGGTATAAGAGTAATTACAGCTAATATATAACAGCTAATTATAAAATTATAGCTACATAAAATGAGTGAAAACTTTCACATTCTGTTCGCATTACCTCTATCATAATATAAAGAAAGTAAGTAGATGAAGTCTTATTAATAGTTTATTATTCTTATCCTAAACCACTAATGCTGGTCTAAGGATGGTATTTATCTACATCAGCGTTATCTTACACTAATTAATAATGAGTGAAATGATACATTTAGTGTGCAGAAATATTATATGTTAGCTTTGTGTACTTTTGTGTAACATTTTGTATTGCATAACTGGAAGTGCCTTTTGTATGACCCTCGCCTGTGGGATTAGTGGCGGTACAGCAGTAAATTATCTTATGCAATGATACTGCTCTGTTTGGTGGCTTTTCCTCTTTACATGCCCTTCTCACCAGGCTGACACATTATGAAGCCCTGGTGCATTTAAAGATGCACACGATTAAGCAGTGCCCTATAAATAATATTGTTCAAAAATACTCAGTATTTACCCACAGAGTCAGAATGATGCTCCTGCACAAACAAGAAGGACGGTAGCCCATAAATCATCCCCTACAAAAGCGGCTGTAAGCCTTGGTGTCTGCAATCTGATTCCTTCTGTGCTCTGAAGCTGCAGTTTCATTGTTTACAAAAGATAAATATACACTTTCATGTTTACATATAGACATCCATGACACTTGACACAAGATAGTGCAATACTGACTGCTGTATTCCAAGGTCTAACATGCAAACTCAAGCATGCTACTCATGCAGGCAAGTCAATATTGCAAAACAGTTATCATAACATACTGCAAACCTATCTTAAAAAGTTTTGACCCTTTAATGAATGAACAGACTAGAGTTTCATTTGCGATATTCCTCTTCTTAAAGCATTTCCGTCTTCAGCTTTTCACAGGCATTACATTGAGCAGCCTCTGTGCAGCTTTCTTGATCAACTACATTTTAAGAAAAAAACAAAGATTCAAGTGACATTATTTAAAATAACAAGCACTAAGTAAGTAAGTAGCTTTCTGGCAAGCTAGCATATTTGACAGCCTCTTGTTTTCTCTCCCTAATAGGAAAAATTACAGTACCCCGTCTATGGCTCAGTACCTTTTCCCGCTAAAACTCCATTGGTTTCTAAAAGACGACATAATCTACTGAGGCATCTGTTTATCAAATTTAATTCTCTAATATTTAGAATAACTTTGGAACAATGGGTGATTTGTGTTAAACTGGTAAAAAAAAAAAAATTGTGATATGATGAATGTATCCCTTGTAAACAGGAGATACTTTTGTGGTAATATGGGGAATCTCTGAATGTCGTAAAACACTTTAAATGTATCCTCATTCAGTTGAGGGTAAACACTGATCATTTCCTGAATGAATTATGCATTTTTTTTTTCAAAATAAAAACAATTATATTTGGGAATTTCAACTGTACTGCAATTTTAACATGGCCATGTTTGTTGCTTTATTACCTGGAGAAACTTGGGACTGGTCTATATCAAAATACATAATGTGTATCATGCAGATTAAATTATTTAGCATTTAACAGTAATACTATTTTTAAATAGAAGCTCAAAATAAAAAGAGCATTTCTTTCATTATGTCATTATCAATTATTATCATTTACTGTAAGTAGATAAAAGGCCTGGAGTTGATTTGAGGTGTGGTGCTGGCTTTCGGAAGATTTTGCTGTAAATAGACAACATGTGGTCAACATAGACAACAGGAGCTCTCCATGCAGGAGAAACAAACCATCCTTAACCTCTGGAGAAAAAAAAAGCAAACCAAGAAATTGCTACAATATTAGGAGTGGCAAAATCTACAGTTTGGTACATCGTGAGAAAGAAAGCTAGCACTGGTGAACTCAGCAACACAAAAAGACCTGTCAACAGTGTCTAACAGTGGATGATCACAGAATCATTTTTATGGTGAAGAGAAACCCTTCACAACAGCCAACCAAGTGAACAACACTCTCCAGGAGGTAGATGTTTCGATTTCCAAGTCTACTGTAAAGAGACAACTGCATGAAAGTAAATACAAAGGGTTCATTGCAAGGTGCAAGCCCCTCATAAATCTCAAGAATAGAAACCCTGCTAAAAAACAAACAAACCCCCAAAACATCTTTAAAAAACCAGCACACTTCTGGAAAAACATTCTTTGAACAGATGAAACCAAAATCAACCTCTACCAGAATAACAGAGAAAGTATGAAACAGCTCATGATCCAAAGCATAGCACATCATCTGTAAAACACGACGGAGGCAGTTTGATGGCTTGGGCGTGCATGACTTCGGGTGGCACTGGGACACTAGTGTTAACTGATGATGTGATACAGAACAAAAGCAGCCACTCACACTGTACTTCAAGCATGTGGAGCGTGTTCAGTTACAAATTTTGCACTGTCTTTAAATTGCCACTAGATGTCAGTAAACAAATATGATTTAAGAAAATGGTGGGTGCACTGTTTCTGTAAAAATTTTGTGGATATTCAAAACTGACTTATGTGTTCAGTGTATAAGCTAAAATACAAAAATAGAAACTTATTCGATTAGTGCCAGGATCAGTTAATCATGGAGCACAAAAAACACTGATTATGTGACCCCCAAAATAACTGCAGCTGTTTAGCTTCCTAAATCATAATAGTTTGATGACAAGTAAATTTGGGGATACTGCTATTTTCAGAAAGACTACTGTGAGATAGTCATATTTTTTATTGTGTAAATTATAGATTAGGATAGAATTATTTGTGTAAAACTATTTAATGTGTTGTGTGCAACATTGCAGCTTTTGTGGCTTTTTATTTCACTGTTTAGACTCTGATAATTAAAACCAGGGCAGCAGCGTGTGAGTGGAGTGATGAAATAGACAATCTGTACTAACTGCAATTTAATTACATCCTCAGTATGAAATCATTGCTCATTAGAGTCGGAAAAAACAGCATCCGATTAATCTGGATGAAAGTGTTTGCTTCTCTGGCCACATCGCCTCCATAAAGCAAACGCCTTGTCTCTTCACCCTGTTTGGTTTAGAGTATCTTGAGGGCATTTTTGTTACACTCAGCCTTGAAAAAAATAGTACGGCAAACAAGCAAAGAAAAAAAGTTAACAAATATATTTTCCTTGATTGAACATAGATTTTTGCTGATATCTAATTGCTGTGTTTCCATCTCTTTCTGTAAGAAACCAGTGATTTACAGTTTCTTCTGTTACACTCTTGTCCATAAGAGGCTGAAGGCAGCTAGTGCTGTGGCTCATGGAATCCATTAACTCGGAGTGCAGTTGTAATGGAAAGAGTGTGCACTGTGAGGATGTAATGGATTGTGAGAGAGTAATGGTTATATATACAGTAACTCAAATAATTAACAAAACAAAAACAGGAAAGTTTTTTCAGGTAATGACTGATTGAAACTTTTTTATTTGTAATTTTTATTTTGTTGTTGTCACTAATGATGAACCAGCCTATGTATTTTCCTAGTCGACTCCACATTTCTAAAAAAAGGTGTCCAGTATAACCTGTCTGTGGATCAATCACTGGTTTTCAGTAGTATATTTACTATGGCATAGGTCATTTGTGTTATCATATAGCGTCATTAAGAAAAACGTTTTGTGTGTGTGTGAGTGTGTGTGTGTGCTCTCATATAAATCAGCAGGTGAATAGATTTCTCTTGTGTACTTGAAACAGAGGATGAGTCAGTGGGCTTGTCAGGCAGCCAAAGCAAAAAAAAGAAAGAAAAAAGAAAGAAACATTCCATCCCCCTCCCTTGCAGCGTAGTGCAATGTGGGCGTGGTTTAAATGGAAGGCGGTGACGCCATGTCATACCACGTGCTTTCCCTATTGGTTGGAAAATGGAAGTTTCATTTGGGGGGTCTCCTCATTTCCTAAAAGCTTATAATTTATAAATGTTATATTATATGTAATACAATCATTTACTACTGGCTCAAATATTACATAGGCAGTGGTTTAATTCCGATAAAAAATGAAATAATAAAAACATAATGATAAAAATAATGCAAGGGTGTATATCTAGCTACATTCTCCTAAGCTCACGTAGCCAGTGTTGGGAAATGGAATTTAAAAACAGTTTTTTCCATCTTACAATTTCTCATTGTTTCCCTTCTGTCTATTCCTGACGTCCATTGAAAGGAAAAGCTGGGCCATCCCCCTCGACGCACGCCTGTGCTGTGGAGCTCCCCCTTGCTGCGTGCATCGTGATATCGTGGATGCAGCGTCTTGCAGAGAACGCAGGGTCACCTTCTGTCACTGCAAGGGGAAATACTGAATAACTTGCAGCAGAAGCTATCGGGCGGTAGTGCACCTCAGCGGCAACAGCAGGAGCAGCATCTCTGGTAAGTCAGTCTATGTGTTTTGCTCTCTGTTGATGCCACATTGCTGCACTCGAAAGAGAACCTGAGCATCCTTTTCGCGAAGGGCGACGCAGAGATAAAGGAGTCTCGCATCCTCTCCTGTCATCTAGATTAACTCTGATCCCCCTTCTGCTGCGACACTTGCCAAGTATTACAGATTCAGTAACACATTTTTAGTTACCCATGCGTCATGTGACACGATGTGCTGTTGTTTGGGAAGACCAAGGGTGAAGATGACCATCTTGCATCACCTAGAATTACTATTGCACGCATTACCCACAAGCGAAAATGCATTATAGAGTCGTATACTATGGTTTTGCACTGTCAAGCTAATGTGAACGCTTCCCTTCATATTAGAGGATGGTGCAGGCTGTTTTTTTCTCACTCTGCAGCTCTTTCTATTGCCCCACTGGCAGGCTGAGCAAAACTGACCCCCAGCGTGCCAATTCTATCAGCAATGCAATACGGTTTGCTTTAATATTCTTCAAGACACCAAATACTGTTTCCATGCTAAGTACATTATTGCTAATGTAGACAGCAGAGTAGCCAAGACTAAGGCAGGATTGCCATTTTATGTTTATTTTCCATGCGCCAAATTGGTAAACAAGACCAGGAATCTAAACTGCGTCGATCAAAGAAGTCGTATAAATAAGTGTTCTATCTATACGAATGGTGCTTTTATGTGTGCTGATTATTTGCATAGTAATCTGGTTCTGCATTTTATGGTTTCTTGGCGAAATGGACGTGAATGCTCACGAGAACACTCCGCTCTGGCGTTATGTAATTGGTTGTCACAGCACAGCGAGGAGCCATCTCTAGCGTCATTGTTTTTCTCTCACAAACCAACAGCACCACAGAGGAGGAGCATCCTGTTTTCTACATGGGATTAGGTGCATGTGGTCTTTTAATCATTCATCAAATCTGCTCCCGCTGAAATGCATCCAGGCTTACAGCTGACTAAAGCGTCTCATAGTTATGCGTTTGGCAAAAGACATGTTATCTTATGCTGCGATATGCTGATGATCCTGATGATGATGATGATGATGATAATGGATGAGACTGGTTAATAGAAGCTGGGGCATCACATTTCCAAACCGTGTAACTCCTGTTCTCCCTCTCTTCAACCAAAACATCCATTCCTGCCTAGAACCACACAGCTAGCTTTTGTGTGATACTGCAGGGCTGATTAAACGGCTAACTTGCGTTTTGTTGTAGTTGTTTGTGGTGGTGATGGGGATGGTGTTTCTTTAAATAAAATCCTCTAGTGTTTAATTCTTACGGTGGAGTAGCGGATGACAGACAGGTCACTTGTGTCCCCTCGCCTGTTTTGGAGCTGTCCCTGGTGCTGAATTTATTGTTTGCTGGAGTGCATTTCTGTCAGCGTCCAAGGTGCCCCCAAGAGAGCTCGACACTAGGCTGCAGAGACAAGATGATGATACTGTCAGGGGGGTTAATTCAATTGTATTGCAGAAAGGAGAGTTAAAGAGTACCTGCTATTTATTAAAAGACTCTTAAGCTTTCACAGTAGAGACAAGTGTATTGCTTGGAACTCGTGTACTTCAGCAAAGTATCTATCTATCTATCTATCTATCTATCTATCTATCTGTAAAACTCAGTTAACAAAGAATGATGGATGCTTTAAGTCCTTACATATGGAATCCATTTGAAGGCCTGTAAAATCCATATGTTTGCAGGTAAGGGACTTATAGTTGATCTATTGTGTATCACATACAAGCCACATTTTATTTTAAAACAGTCAAAATCGTGTCAATGGTTTCACAGATATTAAGGCTTGAATATGAGGGGAGAAAAAAACATTTTCATTCAACTTTAGTGAGATATTGCCTAGATATGACGACATGCACCAAATGCAAATCAATTTAATTACAAGGAAATGTTTCTTTAAACATGATATCCACAATTTGTGATGATGTTCTCTCCACTAGGAATTTTTGAAATAGTCATATTTTTCTTGGCGGACTTTTTTTGTTTAACCAGGCTCATTCTGTTGCTGTTTGTTGTGTATACTCAACACTGTACTTTTTAGTTCTGAGAGTTAAATATTGACAAAATGATATGTTGATGAAAATATGATGACACATTGCGAGCTATGAAAAATAAATAAATAAATAAATAGACAGGGTTACCAGCAGAGTAATTCCACTCTTTAAATCAAGCTGCTTTATTTCTATATATGTGAGCTGTTAGTTCAGAGATTATTCCGTGTCATTGAGCTGTTTAATTTCTAGAAATGTTTGCGGGCGCTCACTTCCCGTAGTGTTTACAATGTGTCTGCATTGCTGTTCACCTTCTGTTTTTACGCTTGGCTTGTTTTGTTTTTGATTGCGGCAAACATCCTCCTGCTTAGGAACTATGTGTTTGAGTTTAATTATGATTTGCAATCATGTAACCAGTGGCTTGATCTGTGGTTTTCTTTAACCATTAATAGAATAGTTGTTTCGTGGACATTTTATCAGGAATGGTCGTGCAAGGTTAACTAACAGTTTTAGGAAGTTTTTTTAGATAGTTTTTAATCCAATTTCATTTTTTCCCCCTTTTGGCCTTGTCTGTAATAACTGGCAAAGGATTAACATGAGCGTGGGATTTATGAGAAGCATTGCAGTTAAAACTATTGTCATTTGATTGTTTGTTCCTCTGTTTAATGTGAAATATCTGACATATGGGCTTTACCACTCTCAAGCGAGGTTTGCTTTGCTAAATGGAAGGGGAGAATCAATACAGAGTACTGCTGAATGTATTCCGTGCCAGGGAAAGGGAATTCATTTTACTTAGAACACAGCGATTTGTTTTCAGATGAGCTTTTATTTCAGTCAGTTTGCTTTTTAAATTTTATTGCAAAATCATGACAAATTGTCGGCTAATGCAGGAATGGGTGCCGAATACTGATGCGCTCAAATAGTCTGAAACACGGTCAGCTTGGATCTGTTTAAATGTCTCACAAAGAAGTGTTGTTGGTGACCTTTTTGTTGTTGTTAGTCTCCGGTGTTTCTGGAACAACAAAGGTGTGGGAAACAGGACAACGTGTGAAATAGTGGGACCTTCTCTAATGTGTTTGCTGAGGAAAGGGTTAAGGGCTGTTGTTCCTCTGTGAAAAGAAGAGATAGTGCTGTCTGACAAGGTGTGAAAAAAGAGCCAGTGTAAGAACAGATAGTCTGAAGGGCAGCCGGTGTGTCTCATTTCTCTCCGTGCAGAGGAGGACACACACAGGGAAGACTCCTGTCCTTGGCACAAGATTTATGACATTAAAGATTATCAAAAACATCTGCGGTGCTTTTCACACCACACAAGGATTCAAGCTCTTTCCATGGCTATGATTTTAAGCTAAAATCCAGAGATATTGAGAAAAATGAGATGCCGTTATTGTGGAGTTTATTTTATTAAAAAAAATAAATAAAGGGGAAACATGTCATCACATGTGTACATGTATTGTGAACAGGATGAGAAGTACCAATGTTACCTTGTTCTTAAACAGGAAGTGTGTGTCCTGTGGTGGAACCTAATGAATTACATCAATATTACCTGGTCTTGTTCATGCAGTGTCATCACAACATGTCGGTGTTTGCCTCCTCTGAGTCATCATCTTGAAGCTGTGGCTCACCCTGAGGCAGAGCAGAAGCCCTGTTTGTGTCGTGATCTTTTGGGCATTTCAAAATGGAGTCCTGGTGTGCACCTCCAGTACACCAATCCCTGGAGTTTTATTAGACCAAGAGCGAATGGTTTCACATCTACATCAGTAGGTTTGTTGTTGTTTTGATTAATAAGTACGTGGAAGCAGAAGGCTGGGTGACAGGAACAGAACAACATTTTCTGTTGGTTATCTTAACTGGATACTTTGTTTCCTAAGATCAGTTGCCTGTTTTACACTCACCAGCCACTTGGTTAGGTACACCTTGCTTATACTGGCTTGGGCCTCCTTTTGCCTTCAGAACTGCCTTAACTCTTTAATGCAAAGATTCAACAAGGTGCTGGAAAGATTCCTCAGAGACTGTGGTCCATTTGACATGATAGATTCACACAGTCACTCCAGATTTGTCAGCTGCAAATCCATGATGTGTGTCTGCTACATCCCATTGAGATCTGGTGACTGAAGTGAGTGACTGAGGGGTATTTTCAATGGGGCATAAAGTGTGCCAATAAAATCTACACCATCACACCACCACTAGTAACCGGAACAGATGATACAAGGTAGGATTGATCCGTGCATTCACGCTGTTTATGCCGAGTTCTAACCTTACCACCTAAATATCAATGCAGAAATCAAGGCCTGTTAGGGCAAGCAGCATTTTTCCAATCTTCCATTGTTCAGTTTTGGCAAAACTTTGCAAAGTGTAGATACAGTTTTATCTTCTGAGCTGACAGGAGTGGCACCCAGTGGTGTCCTCTGCTGCTATAGCCCATCTGCTTCAAGCTTGGCTCAACAAACTGAATATTCTCTATCCAAAAATAGTGAAAAATCCCCATTTCAACATCTTCGAATATGTTTTGTCTTTCGAACAGTCTACGACACCAGCATATTTATTTAACCGTCTTACGTGGCTCCGAAAAAGAACAACATTGATCAGGCAAGAAGAGAATATTTGACAACTTAGCTTAAAATGGTTTCAATGATTATTTATTGTTGTTGCCATTCCAATAACTTCTGTAAGCTGTTAAGTGATCAACAAAGCTTGTTGGAATTTTTCAATTAGAAGACTTTGAAACCTCGAGAAATAGAAATACTCAGTTGAAAAGCGCCAGTGGTCACAGTGAAGTGACTATGAATCAGCAATTTTATAAGAATTTGAAGCATAACAAGCGGACTGCTTGCTGTTAGGCAACGGATAGAGCTGGCACCTCTCAGGCTGTTTCATTTGATGTGTGGGTTGCTTCATCACTGCTCTGCCTGAATTCAGTCGACCCGTCCATTACCTAAACTGCTTATCATGGTCAAAGGATGCAGCAGCTCAGCTGAGCACACACAGTGAAGGGTACACACAGAGAAAGATTCAAGCACACTATGTGAAACACAGATGATTTCCAAAAGCAATCACATTTTTGAAGAAAAGTAAAGGTGAATTAAACTACTTATAGCCTCATTGACATTGAATATTTTGGTATCAAAGACAAGATCACTATACGATATAAGCACGATAGCATGATATTGGAGCCAACCTTAATGTTATTTTAATTACTAAATTTTCACATCTGTCAGCTATGGTGTTCAGACATATCTAAGTCATATCCTCAAACTCTGTGATATTTCCTTTCACCATAATTTATTAAATGATTAACAAAACCAATCAAAGCAACAAATGATCACATTTCAAGTTAGAACCAGTGGACCGTCAGTATTATATTTCAGTAATTATGCAGGGAATAAAAAGATCTACTGAATGAAACATGTTAGAAATCTGGTTTAAAAGGGTTGCAGAGTGAATTTTAACACAATCTAGCTTACATTGTATGTTGTTGTAACATACACAGTAAATTTTATTAACCTTTTCTGTAGGGTTAAAGAGGCATACATAAAAAAAAAGGCATTTTTGAAGCTTGAAACTCAGATTTCAAAATAATATGATTTAATCAGAAAATATTATAAAGTTTTCTCACAGATGTAACCTGGAAAAAAAAACAATTCGATGCTGAATTCATGTTTCTGAATTTCCATTCTAGTCAGTGCTTACAGTGTTTGTGTATTACTGTACATTCTATTCTCTTTCTGATTAACAATTATAGAAAACAAACATCAAGTAAACTGGTATTATTAACTCTACCCCATTGCACTATGCAGAGTTCTGTAATCTCCCTTTAACTGTGATAGTTAAAAATGAAACCCAGATAATTTGTTAATAACTTTCTGCCATAAAGGTGACTTTTGCTTTGACACACCCTGGGTTGATTTTCATTTATATTCCAATTAGGTGAAGTAGCAGCACTTTAACGTACTTCGTGTTAAAAAAAAGATCCCTGCTACATGGAAACCTGACCTCCCATTGGTGGAGAAGGTGAGTTGTTCGTGTTTGTGCTAATTCTGTTTGCTGGAATCTAAGTTTAATCTGAAGATGCAGATGGATGTCAGAGGTACAATGGCAAGCACAGACCCACAGCTTTGAGCAGTTTTTTTCAAAGTATGATGCTAAATGCACCACTTGAGTTAATTAATAGCTCTTTGACACTGGTGTTAATATTTGATGAGACTGTCGCAGCCTTTTCACGGGCAAACTGAAGGTCAGGTCATCTTTGTTGCTTATTGGAGACTTTTAAATTGTATTATTCCTTAAGTGGTGCACTTTGTGTCGTGCACTGCATGATTAGATGTAGGATTACAATGCAACTGAAGGGTTGGATTTCCGTTTCCTAGCTACTCCAACAATCGAACTGACAGACTCGTACTCTCTATGGTAGCATTACTGTTTTGGCTCGAAATATTCTCATGTTCTTTTCTTAGACGAGATTATCTCACATTTTATTTTTATTAGCTCACTAGGAGTAGATTTCCCCGTCTCACAGGAAAGAATGATTACCCAGGAGGAGCTATTGATTTTCCTTGTTTGATCTCTTTGTTCTGTGGGCATTGGGACAGAATTTCACTGCGCCGGGGAGGTTAAGCATCTGTTTGACGAGCACAGTCTGTTGTTTGTATATGCAAGAAGGCTCATCAGAACATGATGGCCCAGCTCAGAAAGGCTGCTCCAGGGATCTTGTGCAGTTTGGACTGGGAGGAACAGAAAGCTGGGTCAGAAGACTCTACATAGATTGTTTTTATTAGAAAAGCAAAGTATCCTGAAAGATGTAGCACACATAGAAGACCATTGAAATATAACTGGAAACATTTTTTTTTTATCATTCTTTCATTATACCTTTAAGCTTTTCTGTTTCAGCTTCTACTGTTTCCCATTTAAACCATACTGTTGTTTTTAGTGTTTATACCATCAAGCTACATTTTTTGCTTTGTGTCGATTCTTCTTACATGATTTCCATTTTATAAATTGCATGAAATTAAAATACCCCTATTTTGTTCAGTATTTCATAATCAGGAAGTGACCTACCCCAGACTTTTGTAAAAACCTGTTCAGTCTGTATCCAGTCATTATTCTGTCTAGTTAAGTCGTAAATCATTGACCTTTAAATCACAATTTTCCCCATCATAGTGCACCGTATGGGCAAAATGGATTCATGTTACTCACCTGCTGCTTCCTTATTCACAAGAGGTCACCACAGCAGGGAGCTCCACATGTCTGATTTGGCAGATTTTTACACCAGATGTCCTTCCTGACACAACCCTAAAGGGATTTGTGTCCCCTTCTGAGATCAAGCCAAGGATCTTTTGCTTGTTAGGTGAATGTGTACACCACTACACTACAGACCCACTGGATCTTTGTTATTTACTCATAGTTTTAAAAATAAGTAACAAAGAGCTGGCTAATTAATTGTTACTCATAAATACGAGCACTCATCTTCTTTATTCAGTGTATTGTCTCATCTCAGCCACACCCATTAGCAAGGCCTGTGTTCTTCTCCTAATTTCAGATTTAAATTTAAACTTGATCACTGCTTCCTGCTGGTGGCAGCCACCACCAGGACTCGTATTTTTCTGTCTTCCACATTTAGAAACCACCAGTTTTGCTTTGGCTCATAATTAGACATAAACATGCTGCAATTTGTGAGCCAAACTGGCAGTGCTTGTTGTCAATACTTTTAATAAACATTAACTGAAGACGGTGGTATGTGCCAACTTTAAGCAGTATGAAAAAGCGATCATATTTCAAACCACAGCTGCTGTTTGCCATCGTCTGAAATTGTGAAATATGATCAGTTAGTTAACTTAATTACATTTTCGTTTCAGTTGACAAATCACATTTTTAAGTAGTCAGACAACAATGAGCTGATTTGATCCAAGAAGTCGTGGTCTAAATTTTTGCAGCTCAGGTCTGGTTTGTGTATTAGATCTTCAGCCCCCAGCTCTCTAACTGGACACATAGGGCGATCTGTGAGTGGGCATAAATAGGAATGTAAATTGATTACAGACTGGACAGTGACACTTCTCTGGTTAAACTAGTGTTGCTTATTTTCTCCTGTCAGTTTCTTGCTGATGTGATCCTACAAAGTTGCACAGTTGCACTGTCTCTGACTACAGATACATTTTAAAAGAGATACCTTGTTGCTATAACATTTTCCACTCAAGTTTTTTAGCCATGGAAGATCTTTCTGGATGTCATTGTTGATCGATGATTTGCGAGATTTGGGATATATATTTGGAATTCGTAGGAAGTTCACGTGTGTTTGTTAACAAAGTAACATACGCTGACCTAGAGAGTGTTATTGTTACAATCAGAAGGGTCAGTAAAGTAACAAATGAATATAACATTTATGACATGCAAGTCCTTTTACTCAGTTATCATAATGAAACACATCTGGGCACTTTGGGGGCCAGAAACTGTTGCTTTCACCCTACATACCTTCTCTAGCTCCTTTCTCAGCCCTTGGTTTTTCTCAAGCTGCTTATGCTCTTTCTTCCTGATCTTGGTATTACTTGGTATAGCTATGTTATGTGTATATGTAGCTTGGTGTAGTATGCATGGTCCTACATACTATTCCAGCCACCGGGTTCTGGCGTCCCATGTATGCTCTGCCTGCTGGTATATTACACCCTGCTGCTATGTGCTGGATTGTCTCAGGGGCATATTTGCACAGTCTGCACTTGTCTTCCCTAGTGTGGTGGCCCCTAGTCTCTATGGATCTTTTGCTTAGAGTTTGTTCTTGCGCTGGCATGGTTTGTTCCTCTGTCCTGTCTTTCAATCCAGCTTTGTGGGATTTCTCAATATCAGCTACTAATTCTATGCCTTTCCTTCCATGATGGTTCCTTTTCTTGCTCCTCTCTCTCTTCAGGTTTCTGCTGTTTGAGGTATTAACTAAGCACATAATCAGTTGTGGCCATCTTCCTGATGTACACATAGATCTTTGTTGTTTCATCCTGGGTAATTGTTCTGAAACCCACTAATCCTCTACCTCCATTCTTCCACATAGTCTCAGGGTACTGAACCTGAGATAAAACCCTCCATGCATGGTAAGGAGCTTTCTTGCTTTGATGTAAACGACTTCTATCTCCTTTGGCAAGCTTATTATCCCAGCAGGGTACCCGACCTATGCAGAAAAGCATATTGACTGGTGCTATTGGTTTGAAGTTGGCCTCCAGTGTTGTGGCCAAATGAGTCCTTGATGAAAGCTACTGGGATGTTGTTGATCCTGTACAGTTCTAGGCATTCCAGGATCTATGTGTGTAGCATTGAGTCGTAGGCCTTCTTGCTGTCAATCCAGGTGGTGCAAAGTTTAATCTAGTCTTACAGTCTTGAGTGACTGCCCTGTCTACTAGGAGGAGGAGCTGGTGTTTTGCACTTCTGGTGTTTCTGTTATGGTGTTCCTTTCTAGGTCCTGTTCATGTATTGAGCCACGTGCCTGTTTGTCTAAGCTGATATGATGTCTGACTGAAGCTTCCGTGTTGTTCTGGAGCACACATTAGCTGGTAGTTAGTTAATCTTCAGCTAGCCATTCAGATTCAGAGTGTCTCTCAGTCAGACATTAGCAGTTTTGATAGTTGGCTTTGATAGTTTATATATATGTATATATATATATAATTTTAAATAATCTGCAGCACACTCACCCTCTGTAATAGCTGCACCTCCCACTCCCTCTTCTTACAAATGCACATAGACACATACAGACATTGGTTTGAAAGGCAGCCCATCAGTATTCAGAGCAGCATCTGGCAACTAAATGATAAGAAGGCGGAAAGCTGGTAGGTTTAAAGAGCTACATTCCCAGATTGATTATTGCCATGCTTATTTATTCACTGCCTTCCCCTGTTTCTTTTAACTGCCTGAACATTAGCAGAATCTGGACTGGAACCAGAGGCCTCCATCCTCTCTAATGCAACAACAGGCACTGCTGCATGTCTGCAGTTCATTTCTTCATCACACCCCATCACAACATGTCTGTCTCCCCCTCCTCTACCCTGTTCTGCTTCTCCTGTCCATCTCTCTTCGCCCTCCCCTTGTCGTTTTTCCTCTTATTCACCACTGTCACCAGGAGGCTTGTGGCAAGAGGCTTGATAGTTACATAACCACTGCTGCAGTGCTCCGGACACTGTTATAAATTACAATGCTGTAGCAAATGTGTGCGTGTATTTGTGTGTATTTCTATATGGGCTGCCAAGTGTGAAACGTATCCTTCTGCCAAAAAAGCATTTCAAGACAGGAGACCTCTGGGAGACCTTCATTCAGTTGTCTCTTCCGATTTGCAGACGATGATGAATTAGAGAGAAAATGAATACTTGACCCCTACAGTGAGAAGATCCTCCAGTGGCTGTGTGCAGTTTGCGGTCATGTTTTGGGCCTATTTATCCAGGAAGGGTCACTAAAGATAAATAAAGCCTTTCTCTATTCTATGGCACAGCATCCGTGTTCTGGTGGGAGTGGTCTCTATCAGGATAATGCCCCCCACAAGCACTCACTGAATGGTTTGTGGAGGATAAAAATGAATGAATCACTGCTAAGGCTTTAGCAATCACTGGACCTCAACTCAATTGAGCATCTATGGTGTTTTTAGGAGCAACTAGTTAGACAGTGATGTTGCAGAGGAGAGGACTCAAATGCAGACACCAAGGACAAGCCCAAGATCAAGATCCAACCAATTTGCAGAACCATGAATAACCTCTGCAGCACCATGACAACTGTGGACATCTAACTGTCAGTGTTTAATCATTGTTTAGCATTTAAGTGCTTGGTTAATGGTTGATTAATTCACTTTTTGAAACATATGTTATTCTTTTTATTTCAGTTTGCCAGAAATATTGTTCAGAGCTTTTATGTTTCTTTTGTGCTTTGCAAATTAGTTAGGCCATTGCCTCCCATCTGTGGTAAAATGGAATAGTCTTTGTACCAAACTACATGTAAACAATTGAACCCGAGTCCTTTTTGAAACAATTTGAAACTGACACACTGTTTGCTGTCATATGACAGGCAGCATTGGTGTGTCAGCATCTACCCCTCTTGGTCCCTAACAGCTCCATGTGACCTGTAGATGGCAATAACCTCTAACCTCCCTGTGGGTGGGGGAAGAGAGAGGAAAAATTCCTTATAAAATCAGTTTAGTAAAATTAATAATTCTTTTGTATTAGTCACAAAATTAATTGCTTAGGAAATACTGTGTGAGCTTCTGTTCTGGGAGCTGAACAATAACAAATCTGGCTAATTCACACTATTATGTACACAATAGATTCAAAATCATATAATCCATCTAAAAGTTATGCAGAAACTGGATTTTTGTGCAATAGCACAGAGCACAACAGAGAGCTGAGTCATCCTGTGCATGTTTGATGACCCATGCAGCTACCCAGCACAGGCAAAGGCCAGCAGGGACTTAGATTTTACTTCATAATATGTAGCTGCTGGAATCAGATAAAGAAATCTCAAGCTGGTGATAAGTAACTGGTCTGCGGTTATGAACACAAATTAATTGGAAGAATATTTGATGAGTTTGATGCTGTTGCTTCAGGGTATAGGAGTCAGGTCTGCCCTCATCACAGTAGGTTAGGATGAAGCAGATTAATTCCTTCATTACTTTCTGTATGGTAGTTATTTTGTCCCCAATAGACAAGAAATGTTTTGCCTTCTGATTTTAAAATTTCTGATCAAACTATGAATGAAACACTGCTGTATTAGCCACACTAAGAACATGATAGGTTTACTATATGAGTGGTTGATATCACCTCAACATTTTATTGCAATAATTCAAGGAACTTTTCAATGATGATTTTATGAAATACTATGAAAGGTTTTACCTGTGGCTGCAGTTCACAGGTAGCAGCATTTATTAGCTCAAACAACGTAAAGGGCATTTTTTGTCCTTCATTTCCAATTAGCAACTGTCATTAATGGCAGACTACCTCATTCAAAGTGTGAATTTATTACCTCAAGGTGCCAGCAGCAGCATTATAGTGCAATAGCAGTGACAAAGCATTATATACAGTGACTTAATATAAGTCAAATGTAAGTACAAAAGTAACCTAGGCAGTGTTTTTCCCTTGAAATGTTTAGTAGAAAATAACTGCTTAGTTTCACTTTGTAACTCTTCAGGATACTGAAGAATATTGTCATCTAATAAAATTGAAACCTGAAAAATATTTTCTACCTGGTATGTTCTACCTTGGCTTGAGCGAGTTACCTGCTGGCTTAAAGCACTCCTGTACCACCATGTAACTTCATCCACTGTTTCTGCTTCATGTCACATGGAGTGCAATTAGCAAATGTTCCAGCAGCATTTCGGTTGTTCACAACTAGCATCACCTCCTTAATAGCCTCGTTGTGCTTGAAGTAGAGAAGCAAGTTTGTTGCTACCATGTGTAGCAGAAACAATTTTGTTGCATATTTTGCAAAATATTAACATTTGGTTAAGGTTGAGTAGTCGTAAAGAGTTTATCTTGTACTATAATAAAGTTGATACTTGAGTTTTATTTTATTTTATTTTGAAAAATATCCTGATAGCTGTTAATTCAATTTTAGTTTAAGTCTAGTCAGTTCAATTTTATTGGTTATTAGAATCAGAATCTTTAATTCATTATGCGGTTACAGTTATAACAAGACAATAAGGACAGTAACAGACTGAACTAAATAATGTTTAAATATAATAAATTAAATAATATATTTACAAGGCTTTACTAAACACTTTATTTGATTTCAGCTTTAGTTAGTTGTGTAAAATGACAAGAATCTGTATGATAAATTTAGATCTCCAACTTACGAGTAATGCCCGTTACCCTTGTAACTGACGGGAAGTTAGCTCAGAGTCCATAATGTAAATAAAAAAATAAGTAATTCTATTTATATGTACATACGAAACCAAAGTGCTTTACAATAAAACACAAAAGTGCTCCTAAAAAGGCATGCTATATATACTTTAAATAGCACAACAACCTGTTTAACCACAGTTCCAGAGATTAGCACCTTCCAAAAGCTTGACAAAAAAAGTAGAGATTGTACAGTTTAATATAGTACACTAGGTATACTAAAAATTTACTTCTATATAACGTTTGCCTCGGTAATGTTGCCTCAATTCATACACAGTGAGCTGGTTGCTAACTGTGACTGACAATGTTAGGCTACGTTTTTTTTTTAGATGTTACCGTTTTTGAACGTTAGCTAACTGTTGAGCTTCTAAACACATATAATACTAAATTCTCTTACACTAAACAAGTCAGTTTAGCAAAAGTAAACAGAAATAATTCCACATCACATATAATTTTAATACCTAAAAAAACCTGCCACTCTTAGCTATATACTGTAACATTAGCACTGTCAGTGACACAGCAGAATCTTTTTCAGTGGTCTTTCCATTTATCATATAACCCCAAGATACCATTTATGGAAGAAATATAGTATCCCATTGTCAACTTTTTGACCACTGTAAGCACACTGTCCAGGTATTCTACCTGTACCTTCTAAGCCATACTTGTCAGCAGGAACATGCTTTTGCATTTTTAGACAAAGCTACAGTTTTGCAAAGACATCAGCAATGCAGTAGCACAGATCTGAGTGAGGTTTATGTACATAAGAACAAGAATTTGTAAATTTAAAAAATGCTTGTGAAGCTCATCTCTTTTCCCGACTGTCATAATTGTTCTCTTTTTTGTCAGAAGAAAAATTCTATTAATATTTTGCAGTTTCAGCTGCTTTTTTCCAGAGGCCATGTTAGCCGTTAGCCAAAACAGTGGAAGACGAAGGGTGTTTCATCCCCAAATACTGCTGTGCTCTCCCCATTTGGATCAGCATGTCAGTTTACATTTGACTCTCCTATTCTATGCTTCAGCGAGCGGTGCTAGGGCTCACAGCATTTTATGTTCAGCTGATAAATACGAAATAAGACTCTCCTCACCTTCCATCCTCGCTGGTTTTTCCTCCCTCCCTGTTTGTCTTTCCCTCTATTGCTCTGCCTTGTTTAGCGTGCTGTTTTTTTTAAGGTCTCTTCCCTCCACTTCAGTTCACTGTACCATTGGTCTCCTCGAGTTACCCTCTTGTGTACACCGGCGTTAACACTCAAGGACTTCCTACAACTTGGCTATTGGATGGACAGCTGACAGAGCATCACCGAACCAGCCTTCTTGCTTTTGTCTAAAGCATCGGTCACATGGCTGGCTTATAACGACAGCCTCGGCTGTTACGACGTGTGTGAAGTCTGCGCTAGGCAGCTCTGTCTCCTGGCAACATCCACCAGCCTGCTTATGCTGTGCTGCACCGTGAGATGAATCACATCTTTGTACCGTCAGCTGCCGTTCTGGCTCCGTGGCTCACTCTCTATTCCACTCAAGAACAGCCTGGCTGCTTGACCAGCTCCTCACTTTGTCCTGAGCATGCTGTACTTTGTCCCAGCCTTTGTCCCTCCTCATTTCTCCTAGCACGTCCCTCCCTATCTCCATCTGGTGCTCCATCTCCTCCTCTTCTCTTCTCCTCATTCTCAGTCCGCGTCACTCTGTCTCTCAGTGAAAGGCCTCCCTCCGTCTTTCTTCTCAGGCGTCCTCTTTTACTCAGTCAGTAGAAGGGAATGGCATGCTGAGCTCAATCAAGCACAGTCAGCAACCATAATTTAACAAAAACCAACTGCATATGAAAACACAAGCTGGTGCTTTTATTAGTTTCTTTGATTTAAAATAGTTAAAAGCACAGACAGTGTTGGCGTTTTGATTACTGTAGAACGGAAAACTATTACTGAATTTATTTTGGGTAAGCAACTTTGCCATTCTGAAATGCCATTGTCTATATTCAGAGTGGAAAGAGATGGCTTGGTAATGTGCTGGAGTAAAGTTAGTTCATCTCGCTGAAATCTTCTTACTGTAACGAGCTTACATGTTTGCTGTGGTTCCCATTCAGTGCTTTAAAAGGCTTGTCAACACTGGGCCTTCTGACTGCATTAAGAACATTTGTGACACTTGGATCAGCAGTTTTCTTTAATTCTCTTGAAAGCAGTTTATGCTCATGAGGCACAGGCAGGTTTCACGTGTGTTTTGTTACCGTAAACAGGATTGCTGAGCCATGGTGTGACAGCAGTGCATTTGTAATGTTGGTAAAAAATTAACCCCTTGAAAACAGACAAAGACAAAACTGACATATGTGGAGTCTCACAGCAGTGCTATCCCGTTGGTGTAAAATATATTGCAATAAATTACAGTTTCATGTCAACATTAACTTCCTCCTCACACTTCTCGTCTTTCTGTCTCGCTTGTCCTACCCGCCTCTTTGCTCTTCTTGCTCGTGAACTCCCTCCCCCTCTAAAGCTATTCAAATGGCACACTGCAGGATTATCCCTCAGCCTCTGAGACACGCCGGTTTGGTCAGACTTATCGTCCTCTCTCTTACTTTGGCCACAGAGGTCAAAGCTACAGAAATAAAATTTGCAACATATCGTCTGTTGTTTGAAGAGCTGATATAAAGGACATATCTGGACTACAGTTTAAGGACTGTGCCGTTTTAAGGAGCTGCACTGCATTTTCAAATTTGGGAATTGGCTTTCTTTTTTCTTTTGCAATGATGGAGTCAAACATGGTACGTGAATATGAAGAAGAAGCGGTAATTACCAACAATTGGATTGTTATGTTCTTTTTTCTGTCACAAAATCACAACAGGTTTCAAAAACATTAAGATTACAAAAAGGATTGCTTTGTCAGCGTTTTTTTTTTGTTTTTTTTTTTACAGTGTGTGGGTTGTTTGTGATTTTCAATTTGCAAGATACATTCAAATGGATTTGCACAAAACAGCTATTATTGTTGTAATTCTTTTTTTGTCTGTCGCATTGCTTTGGGTGTTAAGTTATTGAACAGGCCTTCATTATTTAGCACCAGCTGTATCAAGCTTACCGTGCTACAGTTTAGTTTTTTCTGTCACATTCCTCCCTTAAATCACAAGGGAATGAGAGGTGTGATCACAGCCACTCAGGTGGATTAACCTCAATAACTGGAGTATAAGCCCCTCTGTCTCTTGGGACACACAGCACTCTCTCACAGTGGACCGAAACTGTGACTTTTCTGTCATGTATCCTCTTTGTGCTGTTGGACCTTTTAAGTTTAGGCTGACGACATTTATGTTCTTAGGCATACAATGTTCACAATGCCATTTTATTACTTTATTTATGTGGATTTTTTTTTATAACTAAACTGAAGTTCTTGCTTATCACAACTACTAAAACCCATGCCTCAGACATTTTTTACTACAGTGAAGCTCGTGAATGTCTGAAGGAATTAGTGAACATGGTTGTGGAGTGACCTCTAATACTTTCTAATCATTAACATTGTTTAATATTGAACTAGGTGTTCCATGTTTGGCTGAACTTGTATCGGCCGTGTTATGAGGTGGGACACTGGTATTGTGCCAGAGCTTAACTGGCTTTGATGTCACTAGGTATTGTAGTCACTGATGCCAAGGCTTATTGGGTGACTTGGCTGTGGGACAGGTAGCTGGACCAATGGCGTTTCTTGGTTGCTAGGATTAAGAACTGCTACTTTAGGGCTACTTAAATTTCTAGCTGCATGAAGCTGTCTTGGATCATAAAGTTGACTATTTGCAGTGTATGGATTTCATTGCACTGCACTTCATTAAACATAAATGCACATGTGCGTGTTGATTTAGAAAGTGAGGCCCTTTCTTTTGCTCTTCTTGTGTTCATATACAGCACTATGGAAAAAGAATTTCCCCCTCACATGATTCTAATCATCAAAAAATGTTAGTAACAGATAGAGATGACTTGAGTAAACACATACAGTTTTTAAATAATAATTCAGTTTATTAACTCTGTCCAGGATGTTGTAATTCAGCCATGCTGAAATGTTTTTGTGCTTGAATGACCTGTTTAGGGTCATGCCACAGTATCTCAATCAGATTTAAGTCTAGAATTTGACTTGGCCACTTTAAAACCCTAATTTTGTTTATTTCTGAGCCATTCGGAGGTGGAATTTGTTGGTGTGTTTCGGATCATTGTCATGCAGCATAACCCGGGTGTGCTTGAGCTTCAGGGCATGAAGTGACTGCTGGACATCCTCCTTCTGGATTTTCTTGTAGAAAACAGAATCGATGATTCCATCAATTACAGCAAGTGGTTTAGCTCCTCCAGATCATCACAATGCCACCACCGTGTTTGACTGTTGGTATGGTGCTCTTTTTATAAAATGCTGTGTTGGGTTCTTCTGTGACCTCCTGGATGAGTCGTGGATGTGTTTTTCGGGTAATTTTGGCAGGTTGACCAATCCTGGGAAGATTCACCTCTGCTTTAAGTTTTCTCTCTTTGTGCTTTGCTGAATTCACAAAGACCTTAACATTTCTTCATAACTCTTCTCAGACTAATAGATGTCAATGACATCTGTTTTAGATCTTGGTCTGATATGTTGCTTTTTGAGACCTTTTAGCCTACTTAACTTTGTCGGACAGGTTCTAATTAAGGGACTTCTTGATTCAACAAGTCTGATAGTAATCAGATCTGGATGTGGAACTAAAAACTACACATAGGGCCAGGTAGGTTTGTATATCTTTTCCCCTTAATAAATGAAGTTTAAAAGTGCATTTTTTATGTATCCAGATTATCTTGGTCTAATATTAAAATTTGTTTCATGATCTAACACATATAAGTGTGATAAATATGCAAAAAAAACAAACAAACAAGGCAGTGAACAAATGCTTTTTCACCGCACTGTATGCCTGCATGCATAGCATAAAGATGGTTACATGAAAAGGACTAAAAAGATCATATGCCAATTCTAAACTTGGGGTTCAGTATATTTCAAAGGTTAAAAGTGTCAAGCCTTAATTGAGCACTAAATGTGCTGACATCTGGGTTTTGTTATCTAACAGTGAAGCTACCTCTTACCTAGTCGTTCTCAGCTAGGCCAACCCTCCCATTTACCCTAAGCTAAAGAAAGTTAAGCTAAGGGCATGAGGTAATGGTTCATGTGGGGACATGAGAATATAATCAGTATTCTCACATGTCAACAAAAGTGCTCACGATTTCCAAACATAAAGAAAAGGAATGTTGTGAGAGATTAAGTTCCTTTTCTGTGATGAGATGTAATTGGAGTCTTTCTTTGTTATGGACAGTATTCAGTTATGCTGGGTGTGGCTGGCATCTATTGTAAAATACTAAAAATCCTTGTATTTGTTGGGCAAGTTGTGAGTGTGGCTGACATATTTTCTCTGTGTCACATGGATTGACAGAAATGGAACCTGTCCTCAGTTTTAAGAAGTGGGTTACTGAGGGTGATCCCCTGCTGATCACACTTTCCACAGAAATACTGCATATACTGTTATATCACATATTGTTTAGAAGGGAAAAAGGCTGGTGGGACTTTACACTCCGGTCTCATGTTCCTATAAGGCATCTGTTTTGATAATAAAGCTGTTTCATATTTGAAATTTTGTTTTTTCTTTTTCAAAATGATATTCATGTTAATATATTTTTTTTCTTTCTTCAATATCTTTATTATGAGGGTGGTAAGTTGCTGCTACAGATTTAAGTCTTTGCATTTTTTACCGTTTGTCTTCTACTTTTTGGTAAACACACTTTGCATGTCAGTGCATTATAAGCTTTGTGTGTCTTATTTCATATAGTTTATCCCCTATTTTAAGGAATACAAGCAGCACTTACTGAAAAAAAAATATTGGTGGTAGTAGGCAATACTTTTTTTTTTTCTCGGCCTTAAATGGGAGAACATAAAGTACTATAATGTCATGTCTTCTTGTTTTGCAACTACTGCTCAGGTTTAACAGCATTCAGTAGTTCTGTAAGTATTTAAATTAATTAAAAAGCAACAACAACAACAGAAAGCTCAGTATTCCTGTGTATCTATGTTTTTATGTATGTATGTGCAGTTGTGAAATGTGTCACTCACTCAGAAAGAGACTTGCATCTTTTTTTCCCCCTTGGAACTGTTCGCTGCTGAACCCTCTGCAACTGAAAGGCTCGAGTTGTCTTCAATTCAGTCTGTGACAGTAAAATAGCTAACTCTTAAAATAGCTCTGTTGTCTTGCACAGAGTGCACTCTTGATAATAGTCAATGAATGAAAGCCTTGACTGTACAAGAGCCTCAGAGACTGGCCTAAGCCTGGTGATAGTAACCAAGGGCTTTGATGACTACAGCTTGGCTAAATCAGTTATCTGTTGTCTGTAGAAACACTGACTGAGCTGCAAGCAGAATCAGTCAGGCAGGCTGCAAATGTGTTGTTGAACTCCCTGATAATGTGTTCATGTCCAGACTTTCTGTGAAAAAAAAGTTACTACTGACAATCCTTTCCTTGTATGACTTGATCTTATGGTTTGAAGCTTCTTATTCATCTCACAAGGAAAATTACATTGTTTTTTGTTTATATAGAAAGTGAGGTCAGGCCATTTCAAGTCAAGCCAAATTAGAAAGCTGTTTTTTATCACTCATTCCAGGGATGAAGGTTGTTGCAAGAATTAATTTGTTCTTGACAGCAGATGGAGGTTGACGGATGAAGCATGAAGGGCTAGGCTACTGTTTGCACATAATATTCCTTGTGATGCAGCCAGCTACAGAGCGCTGAGTCAGTTTATTCTCTGAAATGGCCACAACTCATCCTTGGTCTGCTCTGACCTAAAGCTAGCATACCTAACCATCCAACCCGATATCAAGACAAAGCGTGTATCAGACACGCCGGTCCACCGTGTCCAATTCATGCTTTGCCTCTCCAGACTGTGAACTGTACATGCATACTGGGTTGAACCATCACTCAGGTTGGATTCTGCAGACTAAGGATCAATTAATCACACCCTTCCTTAATAATAATTTACAAAACTCTTTATCATTTTAATTAAATGTGTTAGTAGTGTTAAAAGTTGTGTTTTGCTCTGTTGGGCCATGTGCAGAATTAGATAATAATTAAATCCACTGCAATTATAAAGACCAAGAAACCATGGCAGGCGAGGCTATAAATTTCATTGTCATACCGGCTGTTGCAGCGCTATGAAGAGCTCTCTGTCAAAGAAAAGACATCAGTCACGAGGACAAAATAGATTAGGTTTGAAACAGAGTTCAATACCAATATAATGGCCAGCAGTTTCTTCTGCTTGCACCTCTGTGGTAGGGTATTGAGTGAATGTCAAACAAATAAACATAAATCACCTTAAACACTTGAGGAACTGTGTTATGTACTCCTTACTATGTAATCAGTAATTAAACAGCATACTTAAAGAACACATTTAGATGTATAAATAGGAGTGTTGATCCTGTTTCAGTGCATTTGTTTCCATTGTATTTTAGGGCGTTAATTACATGAGTCTATATTTACACTCAAGGTGCATTTCCAGGCAGTTGAACTGTGTAACTATGCATGTGTAGTGTGTCGGTGTGTGTGGATGTGTGTGATAGCTAATTCTCAGATTTAATGTGTCAGAAGAATGAGGGTTTTCACTGTGGAAGAATTGAACTGTGTAACGCTCAACGCTCTCTGTGATGTCTTTTCTAGGACACACCAATCTGAGAACCCCCTTCTCATTCCTCAGGGCACGGTGCTGCATGCACGGCAGAGAAGACTATTTTTACCTCATTATTATAAACGTCTCAGATAGAAACCCTCACCTTGAAAGATTCTTTTGAGTTACTAGGAAATAAATTGTCACAGTTTTCTTACACAAAGTCCAGCTTGGCCATGTTTTTAACTAAAGTTTTTTGCTTTCTTGTAGTGTTGCTGTCTCTCATCATTGTTGTTCTCCTTGCCTTCTTCAGTGCATGAGGAACCCAGCTCTTCTGCAGAGGACAGGTTTAGTCATTAGAGTGCTTCGCTTCATCCAGGAAAATGTCTGGCTCCTACGATGAATGTGCAGGTGGTGACGACACCATGGACAGCTTCTGGGAGGTAAAGCCGCCATCGTGTCTGTTTTAATGGATTTTGAAATTGGAACAAAACCTCTCACCCTCCATTTCTATTGATTTGGCTTCTGAAATCAAGCAATGCTATCAGTGAAACCATGAAACTTTTCTTAGAAGTAAATGCGTCACAAACATCTTAATGAGGCTGTTTGAATAATCCATCCCAATTGAGTTTCAAGCCAGAGGGCCACTTGTGCTGTCCATTTTAAAGGAGGGTTTGATGCTTTTGCTGCAGTGCCAAAAATTAAATTAGACTCTCTTATATCTACCCATTAAATTCTTCCTGTGTTCTTCACTTTGCGTTTTGCACAAATAAAACTTTAGTGGTGCTAACAGGCAAATCTTATCTTCAAACTCTGCTAAAGAGGGGTCATTTTGAGCAGTAGTTTGATGACTGTGCTTCATCTAATATGATAGGAGGTACAGCTACCAGAGTGCTCACAGTACTCAAAATAAATAAGAAAATTTATTGCACACAAATTATGAATTATAAGGAAAAGTAAGGCAGGTTTGTTTATGAACCTTTCACCCACAAGGAAATTCAAACTGGCATGCTTAAGGCAAAACGTAATGCATTAAGACAAGATGTAAAACAAGGACAATAAACCAAAGAGGAAAGTAATATAGGAGGCTAATTTGCATTTTAGCACGGTGCGTCTTTTTCTTTTGCTCCAAAGGGCATCATAAAATTTCCCCCTTTATGAAAAGAAAAAACATATTTAATAGCATTATCAAAAAAGCACTATATATGAAAATTTTAATACTGAGCATAAAGTCAGTAGATAAATGTTAAGAGCATTAACATATTTCCTTGTGGCCAGTTTCATAATAACTTTTTCTTTGCTAAAAATCCAAGAGTTTAATATGAATCTGCTAGAGACACTTCCTTAGCAAATTTTATTTGTTATTTCTCTCTAATAGTAAATGCACTGTTAATCATATTTGCTTTAGATCATGCAAACTGTGTTAAGGGTTACAGTTAGGCAAGTAGTAATTGTGTCCCCTGGTGGTTGAAAACACAGCTGTGTGTGTGTGTGTTTGCACTTTAACCCCCCCCCCAACTTAGTGATAATGAATTCCCTCAGTACAGAGTCTTCTTTGTGTCGTGGCTTTTAGTCACAGAGACTCAGACAAAGAGCCTCAGTCATCAGCCACTCTGAGGCAGCCTTTCACCACATGCACCTGCTTATATCGTCTCTATACCAGAGGCACAGCTAGAGTCAGTTTATGGCTTATCAATGCGATAAAAAATGCTGTATTCTCATATTTTGTCATCAGTAAGGCTTGTGTTTCATCCCCACAAAACCACAGAATGGTTTTGCAGCTCAAACAGAGGGGCTCAGGTGTGTTTTCATGTGTACAACCAGTACACCAACGTGTTGTTTTTGGTGTGACTTGGCAAACTGTCACATAGGACAAAACTCATACCGTTAAACACCTGTCTCATGGCTTCCCTGCAGCTCTCATCTCAAACAGTAACCAAACATGCATGCTTACGTCAGGACCAATCAGAGTGCAGCTCTACAGCCAGCGAGCACATCAGAGACGCACTCCATGATCTGTGTTTGTATTACGCTGTATATCACTATGTATTTATACCTATGCGCACACACAATCGTATTTCTGTCTTTACTTTGTCATCTATCCCTGAGTATCTGACTGCATTACGCCTCTCAAGAGGATTAAAGCAGCTACCCACACACATACGCTCACTAACACACATTCATCCACACACACACACACAAACTCAAGCCCATGTCATTGCATAACTACACATGCACAGGCACTGGTAAACCCCTCTCCCTTCATCATGCACCATGAGCACACCCCCCTGCAGGCACATAAGAGGCGGAGCCGCTCAGCCTGGCACTGCTTTTTTAAGGTAGTCCAACTTAAGGGGGTGAGATGTAGAAGAAAATGCAATAGAATCTTTTTGACAAAAAAAAAAAAAATCAAAAATATAGAGGTAGGATAACAGCGTTGATATTTTTAATTTAATATATATCTTTAATTAAATAATGAAATTGGCTGGAGCTTTCTGCTTGGATGGATTAGCATATTGTATAATGCAATAAATGAAACATACACACACTTATCAGTTTATTAGTTAAACTGTGTATTAAAAAGGTGTAAATTTCTACTTTTTGAGAACTTTCTGGTCTATGGTTTGGACAAAATAGACACAGAAAAACATTTTAGGTGTCAGTTAGTGTAATTAATTAGTTAAGAGCGTGTTTTCTTTTGAAAACTTTCTATCAAGTTTCCAGATTGAAGGGCTTACCTAAAGGTTTTTTGGATTTGCTGTGGCTTCTGTAATACTCATACTGCTGACTCCTTTTGATGAATGTCGTGTTGAATTTATGAACGGTACATGAAAGATTGATGTAGCTACTAATGTCATCTCTGATTGGTTTTACAAGCTAGAGTTGGTTGATCTTCTATGGATAACAGGGTGTTACATTGGTCAGGTTCAGCAATGTGAATTAGTGATACTTATACAAGCTGCCAGTTGTGAAGTTATACAAACATACAAACCTGGAAAATATTACAAAAGTATCCACAGTTGACATAAAGAGTAAAATTAGCCACTGGAACCAAAAATATTTTTGTATTACAATGTAGGAGTGTTTATTTCTGCTGTAAAGTTGGGCAATTTTCAGTAAATTCACAAGAGAGCCATCAAACTGCCTTCACGTCAGTGAGTCTCAAGGGGAAAAATGTCCCAGCTTTGTATATGTCTGTGCTTGTTATATATGTACTGCAGATTGGTTAAAGGTCCTTTCATTTGTTTCTCTGTCCTCAGGTGGGGAACTACAAACGTGCTGTCAAGAGATTCGATGACGGCCATCGGCTCTGCAATGACCTTATGAGCTGCTTGCAGGAACGTGCCAAGATAGAGAAAGCCTATGGTGATCAACTAACTGGCTGGTCCAAGAGATGGAGACAGCTCATTGAGAAAGGTCAGCTTTTGTTAAAGTGTCAATAAGATAATAAGGCACAAATGTAGCACTATCTTTCACTACGCGTCCTTTTATTTTGACGTGTGTTGTCTATGTGATATTTCACTGAGTTATATTACCCAGAAATTTTATTTGGAATCACAAAAAAAAATCCAACTGCAGGTCCACAGTATGGCTCTGTGGAGAGAGCCTGGCTGGCTGTGATGACAGAGGCAGAGAGAGTGAGTGAGCTGCACCAAGAGGTGAAGAACAACCTCCTTAACGAAGATGTTGAAAAAGTGAAGAACTGGCAGAAAGAAGCGTATCATAAGCAAATGATTGGAGGCTTCAAAGAGGCCAAGGAGGCAGAGGAAGGGTTCAAGAAGGCTCAGAAACCATGGGCCAAAAAGCTCAAGGAGGTGAGGAAGATTCAATTCAATTCAATTTGATGAGGGCAAATTCTTTTTCTGCAAGGTAACAGGACTGTCAGCCCATCCATCACACACTAAACTTAAAATGGTAATCATAATACAGATAGCAATACAGGATTTTATCACCACTTGTTATTGACTAAGTTATTATTTAACCCCTTTTCTATAAAAATGAACAGGATTACAGCAAGAATAATAAATGTATTCACAAAATATACATTAAGATTAAAAGCAAAGTGAAAAGGATCACTTGAATCTAAAATAGCTTTAGTTATTAGTTTTTGCAGCTCACCTTGAAACATTATTATTCTAATAGTTTAAATAAAGTAATGTTAGAAATCAGTGAAAAGGCTCTAATAGCAGATAGAGCAAGTGACTAACTGCTGAACACAGTAGAGCATTAGTGAGTTAAGGGCCAGGTATTACCCTCAGAAGTAGGTGGAGGCTAAAATGATCAAATAGGGTGAATGCTGGACTTACATGCACTGGATAGCTAGAAGCTGGTTAAAAGGTGTTAATGTGATGCTGGTGAGTACATAACACTAACCAAACAAAATCTGTGAAGAGCAGAGAGACAGTACTGGAGTTGCTTTATTAATTGGTGGCACATAGTATATATATGGCAGTTATATTAACACATTTCTTCCTTTAATTCTTCAGCTACTGTGCATGACTTTCATTCCCATGCTGCATTTCAAGTCACCTCCTGAGAAGGGAAAAGGCGTATCTTTCGGTTTAACCTTTTTGTGAATTGTGTGTCCACTACAGAGGACATAAATGAATAGGCTGGGTCTCAGGAGGATAAACATTATGTGAGTTAATTAACTGTGTGTCATTGGATGAGGTCTTGATTTCCTGCTTTGGAAGAAACTTTGTATACTGATATCATTTCCTGGCACAAATACCAGACCAACTACCTAAGGCGAGCTCTTAATCAATGAAGAGGAGCAAATGTCGGTCTGAAAGAAGATTAATTTGATCCCTTTGCAGTCATACTGGAGAAAATTGCACATATGATTCACTATTCATTTGAAGCAGCCTAAATAGAAGAATGAACCAAATACATACTGTATACCTTCTTGTGTTCCTCTAATCAAACCATCAGAGCATGTTCAGTACGTGTGATACTAGCAACGTCCGTGTTTGAATCTACAGATGGAGGCAGCTAAGAAAACATACCACATGGCCTGCAAGGAGGAGAAGCTGGCTGCAACCCGAGAGGCCAATGGCAAGACTGAAGCTTCTGTCACACCAGACCAGCAGAAGAAACTCCACGAGAAAGTGGACAAATGCAAACAGGATACGCAGAAGGTAATAACCTTAAAGTGGGCCTGTTATGCTTTTCCTGATTTTTCTGACCTAAAGTTTTCAGTAATTAGGTCAACGAATGTACAAGTAATCCCTATGAGCCAGGCTTCAAACTGCTGTTTTAGACAGTTCGTTTCTATTCTTGGATCTGTCTGATGTCAAAAAGAGGGGAGTTCTGGCTCTGTGAGCAGCCCCATGCTACTGCTGTTCAAATGTTCTCTTTGCAAGGGGACGTCAGTCAGAAGGAAAGTTACAGACAGGGCTGCTCCAAGGCCCAATATGAGATTATTCCCTACTGTTTATTGTCCATAGATGACTCACTGTGTTTTCTTGTGTCTGTTTCAGGCTAAAGAAAAGTATGAGAAGTCTCTGGAGGAGCTAAGCAAGTGCACTCCACAGTACATGGAGTGCATGGAGCAGGTGTTTGACCAATGCCAGCAGCATGAAGTCAAAAGGCTGACCTTCCTTAAGGAAGCCTTGCTGGATATTAAACGCCACCTTAACCTCACTGAGAACCCAAGGTTAGTCAGAATGAAGGCTGGGTTTCACAGTAAGCACCTCTGCAGTTTGGCAGGAAACATATAACATTATATAGACTATAATTCTATGTGAGTACATGTAACGTAGGCAATGGATGCTTAGAATATAGTTGCTCAATTGTACCTTTAATCAAAAGTAGTCACACTAAATACAAATTAATATTCGATTAGTCTGATTCGTCTTGTGTCACATTTGACACAGTTCACTGCAGTCTGATTAATTTCAACAGACACCCAAACCAGGCGTGTGTTTCTCATTAGTTTTGAGACTCTCAGTGCTAATCAACTGATGATTCAGTCAGTGGCATTTCTGACAAACTGAATTTAGTCCAGGGTGAATGCTTGTCATATTCTAGATTTTCTTCTTTTTTTTTTTAATCCTGCATTTAGCAAACAAAGCCATGAGCCATGGAAAAGTGATTTTCAGGTTTAATCATTCAGCTTTTATTTGATTAAATCTAACATTTTCGCTCCTTTTCAAGCTGTAAACCTTCTCCAGCTGTCGTTGGGTGAGGGACAGAGTACGCCCTACAGTGTATCACTGAGCAGCACAGTGTCTGTTTAATTAAAATGAACCCAACTATTTCAGTGCTAAAATGTTAAAATAAAAGCCCTTTCCAACTAATGCAGGCTATTAGGAACTTTTTTTACTACAAAAAACAAAAAACAGATTACCATGTATTGTGACATTATGACTATTACTTGCAATGAAGTAATTTATTCAAAGTGGCTTGATCTTATTAACCAGATAATACAAAGCATGGAAAAATGCCACACTGCACTGTTTTTACTGGCAATTTCCAGTAAGAACGACACAAAAAGTGTTATTAGTCTTGACAGTTTACCCAACGATAAGAAGAGGAGAAAGGAGCCTGGAAATGCTTGTGGATGAAGACAGCTTCCGAGAGACCTTTGGTTGTGTTCTCAGTGCTTCTCTCTAAATGCATTTAATTGACTAAAAGAGGTCAAAAGTGAGAACTGAAATCCAATGTGAGCCCACAGGTTTCTCCAAACACTTTCAAATAGCAAGTTAAAGTCACTTTAAGAACAATGGGAAACATTGGTTTCTCTCCAGGTGCACAGTAAACCCTTCGTTCTGTTCAAACCAGCAATCGACCCCGATGGTGGGAGAAGTGACAATTTGCCACTTCAGTCAACTCATCAATCTGCAAACTATGCATGTCTTCATAGTCAAAGTTCATTTTAATATTAAAGCATTTGACAGCATTCTTGAATCGTTTTGTTATCCACAGGTGTTGAAATATGACCCCAGACATATTGGTTTAGCCTGTAATTACAGGAAGTAAACTTCAGGATCATTGTTCTCTTTTTAATCCATTACAAATCGTTAGGGTTTGGTTAAACAATGGCAGCATAAACACCAACATCCTAGTACAAAATAGGGCCATTCAGAGTAAATATGTCCACTGCTGAGAACCCCAGCTTTACCAGAAAATTCGGGGAGACACTTCAGTCCTGTCGTCACCCAACACTGGAGCTGTTTCAACCCAGAATTTGAACTACACTGATGGTTCTGTTGCCAAATTGGCAGGACCCACAGGTCCCTTATGGCACTTTCATTGTCACTATTTGTTCCATTTTCCTCTCCTCAGCTATGCCACAATATACAGAGAACTGGAGCGCACGATCTTGGCTGCAAATACACAGGAGGATCTCAAGTGGTTCAGCAACAACCACGGCCCAGGAATGCACATGAACTGGCCCACATTTGAGGTGCAACGCTAAGCCATCGCAAACAAAAACGTGTATGACACCTCTACTTTTTATTTTCTACATTACTGAGTTGTGATTTTATGTGTTTCTGTTCTCTCTCCTCACCAGGAGTACAACCCAGACCAGGCTGCAGCTCCTCCAAAGAAGAAGAAACCAGACGGAGCCCCACCCACTCCTAGCACTGACCATGTGGCTCCACCTGGTGACCGTAGCAGGTCAGTTCAAGAGATCTACTAGTGTAGTTTGCAGTCACGTATTTTTGACTCAAATTTAGCTATAAAATTACAAGATGACTAATAATTATTTTTATTCTGTTTTATTTTATTTTAATTTTTTATCTTTTGTAAATAAATCTCATGTAGAGGCTAAAACCACCAGTGTGTTAATCCTGTTTCAAGATTTTTACATTTTCAGACGTCATAATCTTCCACTTTAACACATATTAATTTTAGTCTTGCATGGTGATAAAGTATATGTTTCAATTTTCAGCTAAAAATACCACAAAGATGTTTTGTGTACTTCCGGTTTAAGGGTCTGTCGCACCTGACCCTTTCAGGAAGATGTCTGTGTTTTCACTGTTTACGCTGGAGTCCAAATTTAAATATACACAATATACTCTCACAGCATTACTGCAAAGTAAAGGCAGCCCAATTCTTTCATAGCACATGTCATCATGGAGCTACAAGTGTCAGGTGTCATGTTTAAGTGTCTCTAAATTCCGTACCCAGTGTTTTTTTTGTGAGTGCAGAATAACTCTTTCCATAACACTAACCTTTAACCCCACAACAGTTTTAGGACAGCCATGAAGCATGCAGCAGGCAGCTCATTCCTGACATTGGCTAGCAGGATTAGTTTGTTATTGGTTTTGACCTGTTCAAAACTTGTAAAAAATAAAATCATGTTTTGGAAACATCCAAATTTCAGCCTCCGTTTTCTCTCTCATCCAGTGTGAGCAGCTATGAGAAGAACCAAGCTTATTCGACTGAGTGGTCCGATGATGAGCAGCCCGCTGCGTACTCAGGCAATGAGAACGGTGGGAACGGCAATTCATTTGAAGATGATTCCAGCACCGGAAGAGGGGTACGCGTGCGCGCGCTCTATGACTACGAAGGCCAGGAGCAAGATGAGCTCACCTTTAAAGCAGGTACATGTGCATGACCATGTGACATAGTTTGGGGATTTTGTCAATCATCATGTGTCTCTAATAACTACAACAAAAATGCAGTTAAATTATTTTTTATTTCATGGAGGCAGAAGATTTCGGATAAGACTCCAAGCTGTAGCTTGATGCAGGTGTTCAAAAGCAACTAGGGCCTAATTTGTATTTTCAAGTTCCTTCCTCTGTAGAAAATAGCAATGATGAGTCAATAATAGCCACATGGACAATAAATTACAGGGACTTGCTAACACTTAACAGAAGCTCCCAAGCTAGTCCAAAACAGTGCTCTAGAGCCATCACAGTGACATGACTAACAATTTAAAGGCAAACCATAAACGGAAGAATAGCTACTGAAGCAGCAACAGCTGTGCATCTTTGTCTTGCTTCCCCCTCTGCATCCATATTTTAACTGCACTGTGAGTGAACATGAATCAAACAAAACGACACCCAGCCCCCTCCCCAAATTCTTCAGGCACAGAAACTTTCTTTGTGTTGCTCCCTGAATATTTGTCAGGACTTGTCTCACCTACAAGCTGTTGTGTGTAATCTGTTTAAAAACAACTGAAAGCACCTCCCGTCGCTTCCTTGGAGGCAAACAAAATGAATCACACTTCTTCTTTGTTAGTATTTGTTTACCTGACATCAGTGAAAATCCTTCAATTTTAATGGTATGTTACTGCTTTTCTTTGCACTTCACTGCCACTTATAAATCAGTTAAATACTATAACACTGTTAAACTATGTCGTATTATCCGTGTTGTAAATAATAATAAAAAACAAACTGCATTGGATAAATTTAAGACGTTTGGCATTTGTTTGAGGGATAGACTGGATTGGTACAGCCCAAAGAGTGTACACAGAAGTCGAACTTAGCCAACATGATGTCAACCACTCATCTTGGAAACCTTTTCAGCCTGCTTCAAGTTGCCAGTTTTGAGGGAACATTTAAGGATAATAACAGCACAGAATAATCCAAAGCCAGAGGCCAGAATCAGCCCAGCAAAGACTCCAGTTTGGCACAATGGATTGTTTTGGAAAATATGGAAGGGCATACATTTTGGAATCTTAATTCCTTTTTCATCAGTTAAACAGCTTTCCCTACTGATAAAGACCTTCCCTATGGCCACACCAATTAAGTAACAGACAGACAAACTACTTTTGGGAACTGCTATAGTAGTTTCTGCTTTGTTTTAGTTTTGTTTCTTTTTGTTTGTTTGTTGGTTGGTTTTTACAATGACTGAATAAACAAACCCTTCTCTTTTATTGTGACAGGACAGGCTGGGCAATCAGAACGTTTCCCCTAATTTTACACATTTATTTCTTACAAGTTAAGCCTAAAGAGATAGTTCTCTTGTACAACAGCAACATTTCTTTAATATGCAGAAAAACTGAGAAACATTGTTAAAACTGCACTTGCTTTTCTTATATTAGGAGATCTCAGTGATTGTGTCTTTAAACTTCTTTACACTGGCAAAAGGGAAGCTTCACTGATCCAGCCCAGGTGGGCCGTGTGTGGCCCACAATGTAAAATGAATTTGACATCCTAAAGGAATAATTACAAATGGATATACAAATAAGATGATATTATTATTATTATTATTATTATTATTATTATTATGCTATAGATTCTGTGTAAGTTATTGTTGTACAAAAGGGTGAAAAACACACACACACAAGTTGTGTTTTTTTGACATATTATCTATCAGACAGTTTTGTTTTTTTCCCCAACAACCTTACAGCACAAGTACACAAATTACCAGTGAGACCAACAGCACACATTTGATGTCACTCTAGCTGCTACTGGCCTGTTTAACAAAACAATCCTATTTTTAGTTTTGCTGGAAAGTTCAATCTTACTTATACAATATAATATTATTTTACAAACCATGCTTACTGTTACAGAAAGATAACTAGAATAAAGCAGCTTTTGGGTGGTTCTACCTTACGACTGTATGCTTACTCAGTGTGCGTCAGCTGTAACTTTCAGTTACAGTCTGGGGACTAAAATAAACATACGTTTTATTAGAGTAGGGATTTTTTCCCCCTGTGATTTATTTTCAAAATATATAATAAAAGAGAAATATTATGATAAATAGCTCTGCTTTAGGTTTAAGTGAAACATACGAGTGTGCTGATTAAAGAATCATTTGTGTTTTGCAGGTGATGAACTGACTAAGACTGAGGATGAAGATGAGCAAGGCTGGTGTAGAGGTCGTTTGGACAACGGCAGAGAGGGACTGTACCCAGCCAATTATGTTGAGCCAATCTAGTCACATTACTGGACAAGGACATGCCATTGGAGGCAGCTTGAACTGTCCCGTCCAATTGCACCGCACATAGCCAGAGACTTAAGAGCAACACATCCCTTGCCCAACAGATGCGCCAAGCAGTTTTGCCTAAATAAAACTTAGTAACCTAAAAGACAATATATCAGTATAATATATTTTATCCAGCATTTGGGGTGGGTGAACTTACACATTTAAAAACAGGAGCAGCAGTTATTCCAGTATATACACACTCAACTATAACATCAAGACAGTGCAGGAACACATTGCTTGTCTGTGTAGCTGTATTTAACAATATAATGCAGCTTATTTAAACTGCATTGAGTTCACTTGTGAAAATGGGAAGATAATATAATCAGTTGTACCCATTTGACAAAGATGAGCTTCTTAAACCTGCATTGTGTATATACAGTGTGATGCCATTTTGTGTAGCATTTTTAATGCTGTGTACGGTCAGCCATCGTTCTCACATCAGGAATGCTGTGTAGTTTTAAAAGTACCACTGACAGTATCCTCTTTTTGGGTTTTTTTGGGGGGTTTTTTTTGTTTGTTTGCTTGTTTGTTTGTTTGTTTGTTTGTTTTTTCTTTGTGATTTGGTCCAACCTCTTTTCCAGTGTGTGCAGTGCTACGTGTGTTAACTGTTTCCGAACTTGCATAGCAGCATGTGCTATGCAACAGCGTGCATTCCCTGAATCCTGCAGCCTTGTTTAGGCTCCAACCTGATGCAACACTTCAACTACAAATGCAGAGATTACTTCTTAGCATCACAAGCTTCCGGACATGCACATGCCTCTAATTTCACAAGAGAAAGCTTGTTGATGAACTGATTTTTATGTTTGTTTGTTTTGCTTTCAACATCTGTTTTTCTTAGAGTCACAAATCCTTTGAGAAAACCATCTTCATGCAAATCATGGAAAGGATTTACAATTTTCACAGAAGCTCTCATCCTTGGTTCAGTAATTCCTTTTTATATCCTTCCCACTACTGATAACGAGAAAGACCCGTGATGCATTCCCTCAGAGTGAAGGCGGATCAAGTCATCATGAGGTTTCCACTGCAGTTTAAGAGGAGGGTTTTGAACAGTGCATATGCTGGGAACCTTTCTTCCAGAGTGAAGGGCCAGTGGAGGCATCTCAGTGTGTTACTGAGCTACAGACTGTTGTCTGAAGATTGAAGCCTCTCCAACAGGACATGAATGTAGTAGTGTTTGGGCTTGAAAGAGGGCGTGTTGTATAAGCATTGTTCTCCACTGTCATTTAAAGCCTTGCCTAGCAAAAAGCACTAGTTATGTGGCCCGTTTTATTGCTGAGCCAAAGAACGACCCAATACCATCAACTATCTGTTTTTACTCCGTGCAATAATTTACCATATCAGTGTGAAGCAGCTTCACTGAAGATCAACTTGTAGCTGCTTCGCGGTCCATCAAAATTCAGTTGTCTAAAAAAAAACAACAAAAAAAACTGTTACAAAATACTGGGAATACATATCGCAAGTAGTGCACTGCATGTAGGATGACTTGCAGGGTGCATTACATGGTTAATTTTTTTAAAATCTTGCACCATTTAAATTAAAATCATAGCAGGATTTGCATTTATCAAATGTGGATCAGTGAGTTATCTTGCTACCAGTTGCATCTAAATCTGATTAAATTGGAGATTTCTATTTGTATCTTAGGCGTCCAGAAGTTTTTAAATGTCACCAGACTAACAGCAGTCAGATGTGTTTAGCTTTGTGTCTGGAACAGGATTTGACAGGTTTTGGGTCTCACACATGAGGAGAAACACATCACCAGCTCACAAGTTGTGTCTTAGAGTAAAGCTGTCCAGCATAGCAAAAAGGACTCCTGTCATAAAAATGTCACACATCCTCAACGCACATGCGCACACACTTCCACACACGTGCAAACACACATACATTAAATAGGATATACATACCTAATACACACAGGTTCAAATGCATAATCCACGTTATCAGGTTAATATTCTGAGGGAAAACATCTTCATCACCCAGTGTGTATGAGTTGTGTAAATGTAACAAAAAAAACACAAAAAAAATGCAAGTGATTGACTATTAAGACAAAATGTAGTGTTATACATGTAAATGTGTTTCATTAAATAACAAAAATGGAAAACATATTAAGTAATAGGTACCATATTGTATGAATTTTATTGCAATGGAATTGTCAGTGTATCATAAAAGCGTGACGTTATCCCACGCTGTCAGATTTGTATATGATGATGTAATTTAAAGATTATATTCTATTGTAACTGTACAACTGTGTTGAGTTGAAAATGAGACCTAACCACGTTGAGGCAGTAAAAAGGTGTACATGTAAAATGCTTTTTTATGTTGATCTCTTCCTTATGCACACAGGGGACAGCAGCTCATGTTGTGGAAACCCTTTATTAGCAGTCTAGAAGATGTATGTTCATAGTTAGTGATGTACTTTTATCTCCTAACTGGTGTAGTGCCTGTTCATCTTGATGTAACAAGTTCATTTAAATATGCATAAAGATGATTATGATCACAGATAATGACGATAGTGATGAAAAACCCAACTCAAATTTGTTGTGATGGTGTCAATATTGCGATATTGGTTTGAAAGGGAAACAAGTTTGTTGACAAAAAAAAGTAGCGTCTGTGTGTTCTTTTGTCTGTGGACAGCATGATTTGGAGTTATTTGTTATTAAAGCATTTATTTTATTTAATTTGTATTACTTTATAATAATGACATGCTAGTAAGAGTTAGTAAGGTATTAGCAAGTTCTTAGTTTATTATTTATATATCATTACTGCACTTTAGTTTATCTATAAAAACAAATATGTTTACCCATCTGTTACTGTTACATCATTTACAGCTACCACTGCTATGACATCACTGGTAGAAATAATCAGAATCATAGTCATAGTCATAATAATATATCTGTATTTATAAATAGCGTACTAAGGAGGTGTAATGTTATATGATGATGGATGATGATGAATGAAGCACTTGCTAATACCTTAATAACGCTTAATAGTGTGACATTATTATAAAGTGCTACCAATTTCTTTATTTTTATTGTAGAGCATGGGCATAAACCTACCACTGGCACATAAAAAGGGTTATTTATCAAGACTGGTTCAATGAAAATATATTTTCCAACTTGAATTAAATACACCTAGATGGCAATATTAGAAAATGTAATTTTGAAACTAGACGGGCACTTGAAGAGCCAAGGCTAAAGAAAGAGCCAGCACCTTCAAAGCTCACTAAATTCTATCTACGGTAAATTCCAGTCTTAATAAACTGAAATATTTATATGTTTGTTAGAGGTCCTAAATTAAAGAACGACACAGTATCAGGGAGCTTAGTGTTATGTTTTAAGGACAAATGACTTCATTGCTGCATTCATTACCTTAATGGGGGAACTTCCCATAGTGGTAGTTAGCAGAACGGTAGAGAGATCACCGGATCTACCTGAGATAGGTGTGTCATGCTCTGGTTACGCTATACATGAAAAGTAGACCTGATACTGCCACACTGCAATCTGAGCAGCAGTGCCACTCAGGGATGTGACTATCCAACACTGGTGGATCTTTTGTGGATGTGTTATGCCGATTTTCAAACACATCTTTTTAATTCTTGGACTCCAAACAAGCATTTTAAACTTTTCTCCTTTTCATCTCATTACCCCTTCATAAAAAAAACTGCAGCAACTTCAATTACTGTAGCGACTATTTTAACTTTAAAAATAGAAAATGTGTCTCATGAATACATTTTAGCTCTCTCACAGCAATTAAGTGAATTTCTGAATTTCATCGTTAATTTATTTTTAAATTGTGGAATTTAGAAAAGTCTTCTTATATTGTTTTTAAAAGCACATTTTTAGTTGATTGGTAATTCAAGGTTTGAATTTATTAGACTGTATTATTACTGTGTCTAATGAAAGTACAATAAGTATTATTACTTATTATAAATAGTAGTCAGCCAAAAAGACATCATCAAAGATTGCTGACGTTGTCTGATAAGCTTTTTTAGTTTCATCCAACCTATGTCACATAAACACCATTAATTAAAGACTTAAAGAAAGTTATATTTATATGTGTTATTCATAAATATATACTGTTGTATAGGCTGAAGAACCTGCTGCTGTTTTCATTTTTTCAGTTAATATTCCGCATTTTAAAATCTGTCACATATGGCAAAGCCCTTTTAAGAAGATTAAGAATGAATACACTGAGTATTAGACATTTTTGTTTCTTGTACATACGTTCACTAGTTACACCTCTTGCACTGGGTTGGACAACCTTTTGCCTTTAGAGCTGCCATAATTCCCCATGTCACAGGTGCTGGAAACATTCCTCTGAGTTTTTTGTCCATATTCAAATGATAGCACAACACAATTGCTGCACATTTGTCGGCTGCACAATATGTGAATGTATGAGTCTCCCATTGCACCACAAGAGTTGCTCTACTGGACTGATATCAAGTGACAGCAGAGGACATTTGTCATGTTCAAGAAATAAGCACATTTCCAAACACTCACTTTTGATAGTCATTTTCAAGATAATGGATCTTGAAGGTGTTTTTCAGGGAAGTTATAATAACTGTAATAACATGCCAAGCAAACAGTCTGGATATTCATTTGAATGCAAATTTATGCTTAAAATTATTAAAAGAAAAAAAGGTCCATGATAAGGCTCCATTCTCCAAAGCTGATCTGTAAACCACTATTTGATGAATGTTTGTATGATGCCAGCGATCGTGGCTCAAAGAGTTGGCAGCTCGTCTTGTAATCGGAAGGTTGCCAGTTGGAGCCGACAGTCTCGGTTGTTGTGTCCTTGGGCAAGACACTTCACCTGTTGCCTACTGGTGGTGGTCAGAGGGCCCGGTGGCGCCAGCGTCCGGCAGCCTTCCCTCTGTTTGTGCGCCCCAGGGCAGCTGTGGCTACAATGTAGCTTGCCATTACCAGTGTGTGAATGTGTGGATGACTGAAATGTAAAGCGCTTTGGGGTCCTTAGGGACTAGTAAAGTGCTATACAAATACAGGCCATTTACCATTCTGTGCTGTCTGCAATTGTATTGAAGAAAAATGTTGAATCTATTTAATTATTGTAGAAAAATAATTGATTTCTGTGCATGTGTT
>VUQR01017562.1:9689-23621 GCA_015108515.1 Hemichromis elongatus
TTAGGGGGGGGTGGGGGGGGGGGGGGGGGGGGGGGGGGGGGGGGGGGGGGGGGGGGGGGGGGGGGGGGGGGGGGCTTTTTCCCCTACTAGTTGCTAACGACTACAAGGTCCTGATGTGCAGTTGTCACACCTGATGAAGAGAAACAACTGCAGAGGAGGCGGAGGAAGGAGCAAAAACATCTAAAAACTTTATCATTGGTGGCAGGAGGAACTGTCTTCCTGGAGGAATCGTCCATAAAAAAGACAGATTTCAGTAAAGCTCTTCAAGTAAGACGTTGATGTATGAGGTTTGTTAAAGCCACACAACGTAGCCATCCTTTCACCTACGCCGACTACGGTGTCAGCGCAAAACAGTTTAAAAAAATGTCTTTGCACGTAACGTCAAGAGTAATAGCTGACATTGGCGAGAACTCGGAGCCTGAAATTTTAATGCAGTTTTTTAGTTAACTTTCATCTCTTCGAGTTTCACCGAGATCCATGTTAAAGGGAATTCGCTGCGTATTTTTTGCAGCGTGCCTCACCTGGATGAAGGGAACCCCGGAGCGCTCGATGGCCACCACGCCCACCGTCTGACTGAGCTCCAGGTCCAGGATCAAAATTTCTCTGGGATAAAGCAGCAGCATGTGGTTTCTCTTGGATGGCAGGTAGGATAGCTGCAGGCAGTCGTTCAGCGTCACAGCCTCTGCCCTAAAGCATTACACAGCAGGGGAATGACAACAGCGAGAAGAGGAAGTTAGTTAAAACACCCACACACTAAAACTGAGAACAAACTAGATGGAAGGCTAAATAACAAACTATAAACCTTTATTGACAAAAAGATTTTTCTTTAATCCAAGGATTCAACACGTCCTGGTATTGCCCGTTTTCTCGTGTTGTTTACGGCGCAATTTAATTGACACAAAAGATGAAAAATGCAAATTACGATGACTAGAAATAAAGGTTAGATAATAGCCCGCTCTGCAAGTCAGTCTTACTCTCCAGATAAATCAGGATATAATGAGACTCTGCTGTTACAACAACACATGCATATGAAATATGCAAATTCTATGCAAACCAATATGATGCTAGATTTAAAATTCCTGAATCAAGTCTAATATAAAAATTCTCTCATTTTTAAGCTGAAGTTGATATTTATTCATGTCGCTCCATGCAGAAGCCAGAATGAATGACTTATTATTGTTGTGAGTCACAGGGAAAATTGGAAAAGGGACTTTGGTTTGATGAACTAAGCAGGTACTGTAAGAATTGCAAAGAAATTCCTTTACATTATTTTTGGCTGCTCTGATCTGTTATTCACAGCAACGTCTTTCACGTGCGACTACATCAATGACAGGTACTATTACCCTGGCGGCAACCAGTTTTGATCTCTCCGTATCACAGCAAAGCGGTCACAAGCACTTCTGTTCAGTACAGTTCACTCAAGAAGGAAAAAGAGCCGATTTTCACTGAACCTACGAGCAGGTCTTGTACAGCCATAACTCATTCCAACAGCTGCATTCCTCCAGGTCACGACGAGATCAAATAAAAGAGAGACAAACCTTATAACACAATGGAGATCATTATCATCCGGGGAAAGTGTTAACAGATAAAATGGACTCAGTAGGGGAACCTTTAGGAGTTGCTGAGCTAAATTACACTTTTAGCAGCTTATTGAAGTCAGAAAAGAAAGAGATAGAGGCTAAAATGTCTGAGTCACCAAAGGCAAAGCATCAGAAAGAAGCAGACCTTAGATTGCAAGCAACAGATCTTCAGAGAGAAATAAAAAAAATAAGGAGAAAAGGGAAATAAAAAGACCTGCAGCCCTCAAATACTCAGCTCTCCAATTACCAAAACATCACACGCCCTTCTCGCTCGCTCAATCGTTGTAATGAATAAGACATGAAGGCTACAGCGGTCAGAGGATCACACACGGTTACATATTGCTAAGTACATACACATACACACATGTGTGCTCACGCAGTGAGTTTGCTATCAAAGACGCAGCACGTTTAATAGCAAAGGGCGACGCCTTTATTAAAGTTTTAAAGCACTGTCAAGGTTCTATTATTTAACTAGTCCAGAGGACATTGAAGTCAAATACGGTCTTTACACAGCAGTCACAGCACCTTGAGCTTGTTATCTACACCATACAAATTCAATTTACACACGCTGGCAGCTGCTGGAGATGATAGAGCAGAAAACTGAACTGAAGCTTACACTGAGGGACAAAAACAAACAAACAAACAAACAAAGCCTAAAATACTTCTATAACAAAACGTGTCCATTTCGGTGGGTCGCACCACTCCTGTAATTACATTTGTACATTTCTGTGAATAATTTGGTTCTTTTTAATGTTACGTTGTTCCTTTTTGGGTTGCTCTTACATTACCCGTAGCCAAGCTTCAAATAAAAATCGAGAGTTAACCTTCCTGTGTACATCACCACAGTACGAAGTCGTAAATCGCACATCTAAGACACACAAAAGTCCCCAATTAACCACTTAGGAATTACAGCTGTTTCTATACAGTCATTAATTTTCAGAGGCTATAAATTGCCAAACAAACCTATCAGACCACCACTGAATCTGAGGTTTACGCCACAGCTGCCCCAAAGACACAGCGTTGCTAATATGTGGTTGAGTGTTTGCTTGCTTAACCTCTGATTTTTGAAATAAGTCCAGTGTGCCGGCTCATGTCTGGGTTTAAAATATTTTAGTTTTAAACACATTTTTGGACAAATTTCTAAAATATTTGTGTTTTCTAGTGTGTATAATAGGTATTCTCATTAACTTGTCATGCTGTACTTTGTACTCATTGTGTATATGTTGTAGTGTATAAAGTTACCGCTAATGCAAAGACAGCGTCCCACTGCCCTGAAAGCAGCGAGCTGGCTTTAACTGTGCTTTTGTTGGTGTGGTTAGCGACGGTTCCTCGGACGTGTGTCCAAATCAAGAGATTCGGTTTCATCAATTTTTGATCAGCAATCTGAAGGCCAGCTACAGCCAGACCGAACCCCCGACTCGTCGGCAAGATAATCAACTTTTCCATTCCCTGTTGTGTGGAAACTACTCGCTCTGCACACGACATGATTTCAGATTTCAGAAGCCATGGATTTAAAAAAGGCCTGATTATGCAGACTTACTGTTTTTATCAAAAACATTATGATTTTTTTTAATAATAAGAAGAACAATTTCAAGTGTCTTAGTAAATTATTTACACCTTATTTAGATTATTTTTAAATTTAACTTGTAAATATTTCTGTCAGTTTAAAAGAAAATGCACATCAGTCGACGTGTGTTTGTAATAGAATGGCTCGCTTCATTTTGATAAATGAACCAAATCTCTACTGGCTAACAACCAGATTAATGGCTCCCTAATGGGAAACTAATGCACACAATACCGTACTGTATTCAATAAGTTTCTGATAACGCTGTGAGAGAGCAGAATCCTGTTTAAATCCCCCATTTATCAACCACTAGCCGACAGAACCAGCGAGAGTAGAGACTTAGACAAAGGCAAACTGAAGGAATACAGCATCTTGGAGAGCAATTACACACAGTTAAAGGTGAGGAAGGAAGTTGTCACACATGGAAAGAAGACTAAAACAGACTGAATGAGAAAGGCACAAGAGAATAAAGACAAGTAAGATTAATGAAGTGTTTGTTATTAGAGCTGGCTTGGTGGGTGGACAGAGAGACCGGGGCACGCTGCTATAAATAAGCCTGACAGTCACAACCACTGTAGCAGGAAGCTGCCAGCACATCAAACAAGTCTACAGCTCATGCAACTTTTTTTTAAATTAGCACTTATACAATTGATCAAGTAATTGAATAAGAAGCCAGGAGGATTACATCACTGCTTCTGCTGCGTTTCAGAATTAAAAATCAATGTAGCAAATGTGCCAAGCGATCAAATCCTTCCTTATTCTCTTGAGAAATGCTACTCCCGGACCCTTGACTTGATTTAGCATCAGATCTAAGTTTAAAGAGGAATTTCATTGCTGTGCTGGAGAGACAGTTACATCATAAACTAGGTCGCCTTATGTAGTGAAAGGTGCTGTTCCTGTTTTCTTTTTGTTTTTTTGCAATGACCAAAGAAAATGGAAAAAAACTAAACAAAACAAACCAAACATAAAACCAGTGTTAGTCCATACTGCTGTCAACAAAAATGTTCCGTGAGCTGCTTCTTGCAATGTTGCGTGTCGGGCCATTTCTATTGGCTAGGCTTGAAAAAGTGTCTGGAAGCCTTCTGCCTGCTGACATACTTTGGAAGAGCTTTGCTGTCGAATAAACAGGGAGGTCTCAGGTAACACGGTGGGCAGTTACATATATTTTACAGAAAGACCAATTGGCCACAACATTAGAAGCACAGGCAGCTGAAATCAATAACATTGATTATCTTGTTAAACTGAGTAAGGCTGTGAGATACTAAACAGCAAGTGAACTGCCAGTTCTTGACTATGATGTCCTGAAAGCAGAAAACGAGCAAGTGTAATCTTACTGACCTTGATGAGGGCAGGAGTGTGATGCATATAATAATGCTGGCTATGGAAGAAAGGAGGCAAAATACAAAGCTCACTGTGTATAGGTATGCATAACAACAGCCTGGTCTGACCGCTCATGCTGACCCCTCTTCACAGAAGAATGGGCCTGTGTGAAGTGGCCCGAGGAGAAGTGGTTCTGGACACGCACATCAAGATTTAGCCTTTAGATCAGAGGCTTTTAATATTCCCCTCGGCGTCATGTGACAAACCACATCGATAAATATTAGACAATAAAAATGTCAAATAGGCACGAGAAAAAAAAAATATTTATCACCGTTTAATCAACATTTCTAAAACCAAGAATGAACAAAAATGTGCATTTTTTTTGTTAAGGATGTATTTAAATGTTTATAAATTTGTTCACACGTGAAGGCAGATTCAAAGAAAATCAACATCTTCTCTGACAATGCCGCTTTTTCCTCCCCGAGATTTAACGTGCTCTGCCAGCGATGAATGAGGTTGAATCACTGTTTCGATCAAATAGTAAATACATAAATAAAACTGAACTGAATTTCACATTCTTTTGATAGCTTTCGTTGTAAACATCTTCACCGATTAAAATATACAAACTTAAAGTTTTGAAAGTGTAAAATAAAAGAATAAAACTTTACAGTCAGTTTGATCATTCAGAGTGTTTTGCAGGCACAACAAGCACTGACTTGATTTAAGCAGCTGCTTTTAACCTTGTGGCCAAGCAGCACGTGCCTCCAGCTCTGTATGTTACAAAGCCTGGTTGGTGACTGATGTTTAGCTCATATAACAGCAAATACACCTTGTAGTTTAATTAGAAATCATATAAGTTACAATCAGAGAAAAATCCCTTTAAAAAACCATGTAACATTGATAACTACGACTGCCTTATGTCAGTCCTGTTAAACCAATAAGACTTTGTAGTTTACTTTGAACGAGAGAGAAAGAGCAACACAACTTACAAAGAGACAAAAATAAGGAACTGGACAACACCGAGCCATAGCATTTTAATAAAACACAACACTAACCTGCAGGAAGTTTGATTTAAAAACTGACTCAACAAGTCTAACAAATTTCTTCCACAGATTTTTCTTTAGCGCCTACATAAGTGTTGAGGTGAAATTCAGACATTTGTTAAAAGATTAACATGCTGCGCTGTATGAAGATCCTGGCTTTTCAGTAAGTCACGTCCTAAAAAGCATACGATACTGCTAACGTCAGAGCTTTATTTGGCTTGTTAAACTTGAAACAACAGTCTGTGTGTTAAAAAAAAATAACATCCAAAATATTTTAAAATAAAGTCGAGGAAGGAATATAAATATAATTTGAACTCACGTGGGCTTTTCATTGGTGATGAGCACTTTGACCTTGTTAAGAGCCTTCTTGGCACCCGTAGGGGCCGGAGCTGTTGCAGGTGCAGGTTTGGTATGCGCTGGGCTTGCATGAGGACTGGCAATGTAGACCTTTTTGCCAGCGCTGCCTGGGGGTTTGGAGTAAGAAAAGTCTGTGATGAAGACGATCCCTTCACTGGTCAGCACTGGAAAGGAGAAAAAGGACAGAACAACATTATAAAGATTCATTAGCTTATTGCAGATTGTCAAACGTCAATATTCTGTTTGCAATATGCCATCCGTTATTTGTGAAAGTCTCTGCTTTGACTTATCTTTTCCCACAAAAAAAATAAAAAATGCCGCTGCTTAAATGGTTGGCATCACAGAATACCAATCACATGCTTTCAGATATATGTTCAACCATACTGCAATAAACAGTAAATGTAAGAGAACAAGCATGCCCTGTGTATGTGGGTGGCAAAGTGAAGAATTCAAAGGCTTCATTAGCTTTTTGGGAAATATTTTGTTCACCTACATGCCATGTTGGAAGGATCAAAAGGGTCAAAAGAAAAGGAGAGGATATTCTCAGCGTAGCTTTTTTTCCACAGTTTGGTGCCTGTGTCTCCATTCCACAGAACAATGTAGTTGGGAGGATGGACAGCTAACAAGAGATCACGAGACGCATCCTGATTCCACAGCCACTCCAAGTCTGACAGAGAGAGCGAGCAAAACAGAGAAGAGGAGGTGAGAATGGAAGCGTAGTGCGCACCAGCAGGAGTGGCAGTAACCGCTTCCTAATGAAAACAAATAGTCAACAGCAAACCATCGGCTCAATGTCTCTCCTTGGCAGGACTGCCACTGAGCTGACAAACATGTTGGGTGTCTTGAAGCTGTCTTACCCTGGATAGGTTTGGAGTGCTCCTGTATCTCACAGTGGGCTGTGCCGCTGACCACATCCCACACTATAATCTTCCCGGAGGCATCTCCCGAGGCCAACCGCAGACAGTAGGGTGAGCTCAAGTTGTGGTAGTAATTTTCCCTGGACCATTTCACCTTCCAACATAAAACACTAATTGAGTCTCTGTGAGGAATATCAGGTAATGCTGTAAGCTTTTACATTTCTCAACAGAACGCTCAGAAAGTCAACAACAGAAACACCCCCCACCCAAAAAAACAGCAAGGTCTGAAGATGTATGATGACTTTCACTTAATGTGACATTGGGGAGAAAGACACGAAAAACCGAGGAAAAGAGTAAAGGCCCTTATAGGACACACATAACATTTAAATGCACATGTTATATGTGAAATAACAAATCGCTCCAGACACAAGCTGGTGTTTAAATAATTAATTATGTCTGTTTATTTGCTCCCAGGAAGGCATGCCCTTTACTGTAGTTACTTCTTTTTCTATTTCCTTTTTTTCTTCATTCAGGCAAGTTCTCTTATGTCAGACTGGGTGGTGAGAAATAGCTTGTTGCTGTGGCAGCGGTGCTTTACAAGATTAAAGTGTTCTTTATAGTGAAGAATGAAAGGCCCGGATTGAGCCCAGGCACTGATAATCACTGTAGAATTTATTGCCCATTATTTACTCTTCTCTTCTACGATACACATGCACTCACACACACACACACACACACACACACACAAAAATGACTCTCAGCCAATGCTCTCTCAGTGTTGCAGGTGTTGGTTTACAAGAAGTAGAGAGGGCCAAAAAGTACTTTACTCAAGGTCACACAATGCTAACATTAATGCTGTGAGACATAAATAATACAATCCCACCAGGTGTGTTCACTCTGTAGCCTCATTAGTGTGCCTATTCTCCAATGGCTTAACTTAGTAGTATATATTAAATTATATTTTGAAGTCTACGGAGCAGAGGCACAACAGTGAGTCAATTAATTCATCTAATTAAACAGCAATTATGTTGTGGAGGGAAACAATTAGGCCAATTTGCTTCTCATACTCACCTTGACCACATTTGCCTTGTGTCTCTCCAGCACCTGGATGGTCTGGGTGGTCTTGGGATCGATTATGAGAATACTGGAGTGACATCCCTGAGCTATGAGCCCCTGCCAGCCCCTAAAATGTACGGAAGCAAGGCGGAACGGGAGGAAGAGGAAAGAAACAGATGAAAGATATGTGAAATTATTTGGTATGTGAGACATTGATGTGCACAAGATAACATATGAGTCAGACTGTGAACTTTGCACATTATGAATTTAAACTTGTGTTTCCAGTCATCCTGACACTTAAGTGCACCCTCTCCAGTAAACACAGCATTATTCAACAACTGTGTCTGCATTCTGATTTCTGTGCTTTCCGCTCCATGTCTAAATCTAACTCATCTTCTTTCTGTGCGCGTACAAGACCTGCATACATATTTGGCTGGAGTGCATTCAGAATGCATAAAATAAAAGCAATAACACAAGAAATTTCAAAAGTCCAACATAACTTAAAGCTGAACTTTCAGTCCCAATGAAAAAAGCTGCAAGTGAAGACGAGTGTACTATTTGCTAAAACTACCAAGCTTAATTTATCTCATATGACGTGTTAATAAACTTAAATATTCAAAAGGATAGTTCCCTTTTTAAACATGACAGGTTAAAAGCAAGAGATTATAACTGTAAATAGCATAAGAAGCAAAGCCATCATCATATTTAGGTTCATGTATGCGAAATGAAACTTTAAAATGAAACTGGGACTATACTGCTCTAATCTCAAGTCTGATCCCTTCAAGTGAGTTTTATCACGCAAGTCCGACTGCGGTGAAAGTCTCTGGTAGACTGCTGTGGACGTTGAGGCATTAGAAATTCATCAGGCCCGATAAAATGTCACATGACATGACACAAGAAATAAACCCCGCATGTTTGTGGGCTCAATGACAAATTATCAGTGGCCGTTAACGCTGACAGCTTTACATGCAGCAATAAAGACAAGCCCCGAAACTGACACGATCAAAACACCAGTTCCTTAACGTCATCCGCCAGTCGCGTATTGAATTAACCAAATTATGCTAGCAGCAGAAATGCGGTACTCACCAATCTACGGCGGTTTTATTCTGCAAATTGAGAGTGCCAGTTAACGTCCGAGCGGCGAGTTTAATGTTGACGGTGTAAGGAATCATTGCTCTTCCCAAGGATTTCTGCTACGTTAACATTTAATGAGTAAACACTGCTAAAATAAATTAGCTTATCTGTATCGGCTGTGTTGTGAATATTAACAGGAAGTGAAATGGTGTTTCTAAATAGGATGCCGTGTAGAAACAAAATCCAGCCACAAGGTTCCGCAATGAATACTACAGTACTCTGCCGCCCTCACCAAAAAGGAAAAAAAAATAGTTGTAATATTTTTAAGTAATAGTTACAGTCAAGTAAAGTACTTTAATTGAAAAACACACAAGCTACATTTTAATTATTTTTAATCTCCCCAAAATTATAATAGTAAAAATAAGTAAATATAAATACAAATAAATTAAATCAAAAGTTACCAAAAATACAAAAGAAAAAAAAAACTCAAATTCACAAAATTAGACATATTTGTCTATGATAACGCAAACAGCTGCTTTCATTTTTCTTCACCGAGCTGCATTTGTAACACAGAACCAGTTTCACAGCTGATACATACATACATACATATCATAACAGAAAGCTGTTTTGGGCTGCTTATTGACAGAGGGTCACCACAGCCAGCAGGTTTGCATGTTTATTTGGACATATTTTTATGCCAGTTGCCATTTCTGATACAACCTCAAAGGGTGTCTCACTTGTAAGGTGAATATACAAACCACTACACTATGGGGCTCATTAATTACAATGAGGGGCAGAAATATCCATAACTACAGAAGAAAAAAAGTTGAGCGAAACTATGCATTGTTTTCACAGTTTTCCACGAAACAATAAAAATCAATATAATATTTACAGAGAAGCGTGAAAATAAAAGAACTGAAATCTAAAGTAGACCTCGGCAGCAGCAAAGATGGTGGTAGATGTAATCCATAACTTTAACTCTAAATATTATTTTGGGTCAAAATTGAGAGACAAACAATTTTTTATTGTTTGGTTTTTATGCTTTCTTTTTCAGATTTCATGTGAACATGTATGGTGACCGTTTTCATTTAAACCAGGGTTCTCAAACTTAAATGAGCTTTGGGACACTGCTGGCACTGATTAAAGGGCCTCTTAAGTGTTCAAGTAGTACAAAAAAAATCCAACTAAACAAACAAGCGAACACCCGCAAATATTTCGAAAAATGTAGTGTTTTGTTAGTTTTCTATAAATGTCAAATATTGTATAAAGCCAACATGAACGCAATTTTTCCTCACTCTTAACTAACTGAACACTTTCATTGATCTACCAAATAAACAAATTGTTACTCTCTTTCTAGCGAGACACATGGCAGCACTTCTGCTATAATTGTGTTCGTATTTAACAAAAAAAAATGCAGACATTCATCCATCCATCCATTTGCTTCCACTTATCATTTTCAGGGTCGCAGGCTGTCATAGGGCGAGAGGCGGGGTAAACCCTGGACAGGTCGCCAGTCTGTAAAATGCAGACAATTTTTTGCTTTTTAAACTTATTTTACCATAGCACTCAACAACACACAAATCCTCCCTAACAAAAAAAAATTACTTCGAGGGGCCAAATTGTATTATATTTTTTCATATCAAAATATGGGCCTTCGCAAGTAGGAGTGACGTGGGCCCCAAGTGGCCCCCGAGCCGCGAGTTTGAGACCCCTGATTTAGACTGTGGCATACAGCGTTAAAGGCTGGCTGCCAAGTGACTTCTTGTGTAAATAAAGAGTTAACTGAAATGGAAACAAAGTGAAGCTAAGCATTCAGTAGCCAGTAACTAGGGAAATATTATTGTTCCACTTTAATCGGTGTTTGATTACAAAATATCACTGAACAAATTTTCATCCTCTTTTCAACTGCAATTTATTCACAGTTTAGCATCCACCACTTAAATAGTTTGTTTTCTTTTTAATGTCCTGTAAGTTAAATGAATGATGAAACACATCAAATGTTTTGTGTTTTCAAAAATGACCTACTCCAATAAAGTGCTTAATTTTAGTGGCTTATTTAAAAGTTAACAACAAGCAGCATCATAACTACTGCAGAAACTCAGCCTTCATATAATGCACATGTTCAGCAGAGACCCCACATTTCTCACTGTCTGAACAGTATCCTGCAGAAAGATGGTGACATCATATTTTAGTCTGATGAGCTTGGAGGCAGCACACAGGGGAGTGCAGTGAATGGTTCCTGGACACCAGAGCTGTGAAACTGAAACATAAACTACCTCATATAAGTGTCTGCAGATCGGGCGTAAAATCTTTGTGAGTTTTATTTGCCAGTACGCCCTCTAACAGCAGCTGGCACGCTGGCTGATAGTGCTGAACACACCAGTTGTGCCTCCTGGTAGTGCTGTGGGATTCAGCAAACTTTGGTAGTGATTCAAGTCCATGTAAATGCAGGGCCAGAATTGCTGCTACCAATATTGACCTCAATACCAATACAGATATGAATAAATTTAAGCTGAAAAGGCAGCTTATAGGGAAGAGCAGAGACGATTAATTTGAAAATTCTGTACACATTTTAATAGTAAATCACTGTGATTTTAACCTTCCACAAAAATTAGTTAATAGAACAAAACACAGCATTCACCTTTTCATGTATTTTGAAACTGGGTGTTTTGGAAACCTGCAATGTGAGTGTGCTTTGTCTCTAAAGCACTTTGTGCTAACTTCTGTTGTTAAAATGTGCTACAGGCTATAAATACAATTGATGCAACTGTCATTTTTCATAGTGCAGGTTTTGAGGTATATTTTTTCCATATTCAAAAAATAATTTATTTAATATAATTCAGTACTTGGATAGAGCCGCCTATATCAGCCTCCTGGGAATGAAGTGCATCCTGGCGGATTCTAATATTAGACAAAGACCTTAAACTTATGGGTTTAATTGTTTTCAGCTTTGGAACATAAAACTGCCACAGAAATATACAATATGCATGATTTAATTACACTTTCTGTGGCTAAGAGAGTTACACAGGTTAATTCTTATTTAACGTAAGCTCCTTAAGCTCCGTGATAAGAGGCTTAATTCGCTTTATTTACTGCAAAAGCAACAACCCCCCCCCCAAAAAAAAATCCAACATCTCTCAGTTGGAGGGTTTTGTTCCAGCCTCTGAGAGCTTGGCCTTCAGTTTTGCAGAAGTTCTTCAGTGAAGGATGAAAAAAGAAAAAGCCTGCAGTGCAACACAAAGAACACATAATATTGAGTCCAAGTGAACTGAAATAAATATAAATAAATACGATGGAACTAAGTTTATTGGCTGGAAGTTTTGTTTTTTGTTTTTTTTTAAGTAGCATTTGATTTATTCTCATAGAAACTAGAGATTTTTTTTTAAGAAAGACATTTTTTTTTCCAACTTGCCTATTGCTACATATTGAAAAATGCAGGTTCCCACAACACAATGACGCCCATTGTTCTTTGGTCTGTAGAGACACTAACACTGGATATGAGGATGAAAAAAAAAACATGTTTAACAGTCAAGCGCTTTTAAAAGCACTAACTGTTCAGGGTAACTGTTAATTCGTTTATGGCTCATTGGCTGCGAATGCAGTGCTGTTAATGGGGTTTTCACCAGAGAACTAATTGTTATTTTTTAGGCTAAACTTTCCTCAGGGAGTTGTCACACTGTTACAACTGACTGATATTATAATTCTGACATTTTCAGCACTCCAATGAGATTTTCAAGTGTTTTCATATTGTGATGCAGATCCAGGAACGGGGGAAATATTTTCATTTATTTATTCTTTTTATGTCAGACAGACTAAATTAACATGTACCATACTGTTCTTAGTCTCTCTGTTGTTGGAGTTTCCTAACAATCCCCTCCAGACCTTTTCCCGATTTGCATGTTAATTGTGAGAAGGTTTACTCGAGATTGCATCTCACCTTACATTCTATAAATGTTTGACTGTCCATCAGGATGCTGTTACGGCTGTCTGCACATTCAGTGTACACACCACAAATCTGTCTTTCTAATAGTAATTATGCCAGGCCGGCCACTCTGCTGGGCTGGAATGCAGTCATCATATATCCTGCTTGAGATAAACAACTTTGGATTTCAGTCCAACATTAGCCTAGCTTCCATATTAAAATTACAGAAACTTTGACTATAATTTTGACGGACTATGACATTATTTCATTTTAAAGTCATTTTCTGTTGCGGCTTGGAGAAGCAGTTAACCTTTTCATACATCCAAATTGGTGTTTTTTGGCCGTATAATACCCAAAATTACTTGACAGATTGTTGAGACTTTTATGAAAATTGTGTTTGAAGTATATAAAAATTTTCAGGTCATTTGCAAATCTAGGGGAATGTTGTCTAATCCCATTAAGCATTTATCACTGAAGTTAGTTTCCCTGAAAAATCTTGAACATCTTTTATTTTTCAAAACTATTGTTAATATTGTAGCGGAGCATTTTAAACCTCTTACCTCCACCATCCTGCTCAAACAACCATACCACACTATCTCCATAATTAGATAATAATAGAGGAGAACAAGGAAATGGGTCTCATCGTATCATAAAACCAATTACCAGTCAGCTGCCTGATGACGTTTGAACTTTTGAAAATGGGGGACTATGTAAAAAAAAATATCATTCATAAAGTTAATGCAACATTTTTATATAAAACTCCTCGAGTTAAAGCTCAGTGCTGGTACTTAAATCATATCTTGAATGTCCGTGCTTCAGTCTTTCTCCAAGTGCACTCTCATGAACTTTAACATTTGACACGCTAGCTTTCTTTCCTGAGAACTGCACTGAATGGGTGAATTTGCTAGGATGAGCACTCCATGGGTTTTTGGTACATTGTGTTAACACACACCTGAATGCTCCAGCAAACTGACAGAACTTTTTCTTTTACAAAAGGAGGACACATTTTTCTTCGGATATTTAATAAAGTTGTATTGATCGGCAGCACCTGGCTGCTACTAAACTATTTGTGCTATACTTACTGTAGTACTGTTAAACTTTTATTTCAAGATTCAAGACTATTTGTCACATGCATAGTTATACAGGTGCAATGTATATA
>VUQR01017564.1:0-11639 GCA_015108515.1 Hemichromis elongatus
GCTGCTTTTATAGACAACGACTCTGCTTCCTCAGCATTCACACTCTTCTTAGTTTGGTCATGAATGTCTGACACCTTGCTTCTTGATATTGATATGGTCAAAAATAAATTCATTGTTTTGCTCAATTTTTCTACATATGAAATCCTTCTTTTCTAATAAAACATATTTCTTTAAATAAAAAAAAAATAAATGTAAAATTCTCACTGTTAATATAGCTGTATTCCTTAATGAAAGTATTGCAGATGTATTTTGGTTCATATATTTCTTCAAGTGATTATGCTCTTAAATATGGAACATGTAAGAAATTTTAACAATATAGTTAGTGGTAAATTACAACAGTGCTCTGCATGGTTTGTGGGTTATTTATTCCAATAAATCTTGAAGATAAATTGATATTAATTTGATACCGTTTATACTAAGGTTGCCTGTGTGCCCAACTATCTTTGATATTTTAATAGCCAGTTTTAAACTTGCAGTGCTGCTGGTGTATAATTACAGGACATAAAAATCCAAGCCATGTGATATAAAATTCAGAGTCAGACTTTGCCAGAAAGATGTTATATATAGCTACTGGGAACATAATATTAGATACTTTAATACTATAAAATAGTTTGTTATGAATACATTTAATATCCGTTTGGAAAAAAATGAACATACATCTTTAGGTTATAATTTTGATGAATTAAGTAATAAATTATTGCTGGAAGGGAAAGCTTGGGATCATAGCCAGGATTATTTTTTATTTCCAAAGCTTTCATGTTTGCCATCTTTCTAGCAGGACACGAGGTACTATCATGGTCAAAAATAAACTTAGCAAAGGGCAGGAGGAGTGATTTGTGGTTGGCATAAAAGACATATATTTATTTTTCATCATCATTGGGATTAGGGTTAAAGAAAAGAAAAAAAATAATCATTTCAGCTTATCTATTTGATTTTCATTTTTTGGTCTCTATAGGTAAGTCCATGGTCAAGCATCAAATGCATTATGCTGTGTGTTTTCACTGTAATCACTGTAAGGGCCAGATAGAATTGCAACTGCAGTAAACACACAGCATTACAACCAAGAATGGAAACACTTTTTTGCTCTCCTTTTTTTTAGCCCGAGTATTACAGAAGAACACATACAGTGCAGTCTAATATTGTAGTGCTTTGCTAGGTGTACAGTATTAAGTTTTTAATGTCTTAATACTCTGGGTAATCCCCCCCTCCTTTCCTTTTATGGATGCTTATTAATGCATGATGGATGATGGATGCATTGAAACATCCACAAACCCATTTGTGTTTTTCTATAAATTAGAAAAAGCTGACTAATAACAACAAAATTATAGAGTCAGAAAATATCTAAATGAATATTTAAATTCCATATTCTTTAAGAGTGGTGTTATGCATTATAAATGTCTGAAGTCAAGATGCTTTAAAAAATTTAATAAAAAAATACATGTAAAACCAAATTGGCTGAAATGAACTTAAGATGAACAAACATTCTAGAGAACATACAAACTTTAATATGCAGCATAAAGTTTTTCAGAATATTTTGAGATTATTTTAATAGTATTAGAGATCTAATTTTTTTTATGACGTAAAAAATTACAATAATCTTAAGTCATATTTCACAGCTTCTTTCTAAAAAGAAATGAAATAACAAATGTTTTCTTCTATATATAATAAAAATCATTTTTAAAGGAAAAAATAAAAAATCTGGATTTTTTTTCTTTTAATTTCAAGTGGAAAATCAACACAAAGTAAAGTTAGAAGTTTCTATGTGAAGAAGACATGTGGTTTTTAAAAATTAGATGTTTGCACTCAACATTTACAAGTAATGTAGACAAAAACTCCAACTTCAGAATGTAAATATGAGAAGAGCTTTTCCTGGAAGTTAATTTGACCTTAAGGTTATACATTTGGAATTTACTATACATACATAGCATTGTCTACTGTTATCAATACTTATATATCAATACTTAAAACAATAAATTAGTTTTAAAACAGGGTTTTTGCAAGTAGATCTTGTTCAGATCTCAAACAAATTGGTGCGACACAGGTGAGCAGGAGATTTTTTAAATCTGCTTAAACATTTCAAATGTTTTAAGGTGTTAGTAATCTGATCCTCTGTCATGTGTCTGTTCAACTTAAGTTTCTGGCACAGACTCCATTCTTATATAACAAATTACAAAATAATAAACAAATAAAATGCAAATTAAAGTTGCTGTTTTTTATGAATAAACATAAGTAAAAATAACTTAAAAGGGCCACATATTATGTTTTTTTTTAGTTGCTAAAACACATTTCCTAAAATCTTGTTTCTTTATATTAAAAACACTAAATATAAACTCTAAATTCAAGCTCCACTCAAAACCTTCGACTTGTCTTGCAAAACCAAACATTTGACCCAAAACTATTTTAACTTTACTCAAAATCAAGCACTACAGTCAAAAACCACGCAAAACCAGGCAATGTGCAAACACAACTTTTACACAACGATTACACACTAAAGAAATAAATACAAAACACTGTGAGATAGTGGGAAAATAATATGTATTTATTCAATATTTATATATTTATAAATAATTATTTATATATTTATTTATTCATTAATACGTGTACTCACATTTTAACAAAAAAAGAATGGCAGCAAAAATTGAAAAAAAAAAATATACACAAATTATATATTTTTACACCATATTCAGATAATTTATTCTGCCTCAGCATCATGCGTCTGTGCACAGGACTTCATCTACATCAAATACTATGGTCTCCCTTGCAAGGCAAAGAGGAAATTTTAGCATGGCGAATCCTGCCATGGCAAGATGCAACTCCTATCTCACCACATCCTCCATTCATTGCTTTTAGTAGATTTTTCTGTGTGTAAGGGTTTCGATTGCATAATTTCCATCTCCATGCCAAGAAACACTCCTCAATAGGTTTTAAAGTTTTTCTAAATTGCTAAAACACATTTCCTAAAATCTTATCTCTTTGTCTCAAAACACTAAACACAAATTCTAAAATTTAAGCTACACTTACAAAACCTCCGACTTGTCTTTTAAAACCAAACATTTGACCCAAAATTATTTTAACTTTACTCAAAATCAAGCACTATTGTCAAAAACCATGCAAAACCAGCCAACGTGCAAACACAACTTAGCAACAATTACACACTCCAGAAATAAATACAAAACACTGTGAGATAGTGGGAAAATTATTTGTATTATTTCATTTGTTAATACTTGTACTACTTGTACTCACTTTTTGACAAAAAAAGAACTCCAGTAAATAGGATAGGATGATAGGATGAGCGGCCTATGGAATCTTCAATACCCAACATCCACATTGACGGCGAAACAACTAGTAGCTCAGTGTTCCAACATCAAATGAAGGGATTGCTCTCACAGCTAGAGATTGATGAGGTACAACGCAAATGCTACGGCAAGGGGGTGCCAGGACGACAGGTCAGGGGGGTATCATCACCCCCACCTGAGATTGGGTACCAAGCCCCAAGTGCAGTAGAAGAAGGATTGTTGAGTGTGAGAGGAACTGACCTGAAAGATAGAATCATGGTGAAGCTTGAAATCTGGATGCCCCGTAGCCGGCTACCAAGATTACGTAGGGTGACCAACCGTGGACCAACATGACCGCTTTTTACGTTCTGTCCGGGGCATCCGGGGGGATTTTTGAGATTAATAAAAATGTCCGGGTTTTATGAGCCTACAGGGGACCCATATACGTTACGTCACACCTTAACTGCTGACTAACTTTTGCGCTCACAGACGGTGCGCAGGTGTGCGCCTGGTGATGTTTAAAAGATGCCGAAGCACAAGTGCACCTTTTCAGATGAACTGCAAAAGAAATTTCCCGCATACCGTCCCGGCCGGCATAAATGGGAGGCAGAGTGCACCGTGTGCAGAGCTGGCACATACGTTTGTGTGTCTAACAAAGATGCGGGTGATCTTGTTGCGCACATCGACACAGAAAAACATAAAAAGGCTGTGCGAGGCGAAAATTCATCTACTAAGTTAACTGAGTTCTTTGTTACACCTGGAAAAAACGAGGATGCTGCTGCGTATCTGCAGCAGAAGGTGCACTGGCATTTCATACTGTGAAGCATCACAATAGCTACAGATGAATGGATTGCACTAGTGTGTTGCTTAAAAAAGCATACCGAGTCTCTAGCACAGCTAAGAAGTTCAGCAGTGTCCGCACTAAGACTGAAGCTATTTTCAATGATGTGATAGCGTCACATTCAGTAGAAGTCACTCGAGAAGCTCTAAACTTCAAAGGAGGAAAATATTTGCTGGTAATTTATCTTATACAGATGAAGCATTATTTCTGTGCCATTATTTAATTCCAGAGGCTTTTAAGATAGGCTTTTACAAGTCACCAAGTGCAAAAAAACTATCTGACAATTTTTATTTCATGAGTCATTAACTACGCAGAGAAGGCATCACTTTAATTGTGGAAAAACGTTAAATTTTTCTTTATGCAAACAGTTTCATTAAAGTTCTTCATGACGAGTCAAAAGTCCTCTTTTTTGGAAATCAAAATATGGTCACCCTAAGACATACTATGTAAGTAGCTAGTCTATAACCACTCGAGCAATCTCGGTCACTTAATTCAAGACGGCAGGGCACCATAGTGACTTCCACAAACAAGTGCCCACTCCTACACTATATTACCAGAGGCATTCACTCACTCATCCAAATCACCAAACTTCATTTGGCCTTCTTATTTCCAGTGAAAGAAGCTCTAAATGCTTCAGAATAACAAGACATTTTGGACAATTTCATGCTCCAAACTTAGTAAGAACAGTTTAGGGATGACCTCATTCAGTTCCAATATGTCTTCCAACATCTCTGCACACCAGTTCACAAAGCTAGCTCTGTAGACATATAGATAAGTTTGATATGGAAGAACTGCACAGAGTCCTGACCTCAACCGGACAGAACACCTTTGGGATGAATTAGAGCAGAGACTGGGAGCCAGGCCCTCTCATCCAACGTCAGTGTCTGATCTCACAAATACACTTCTGGACGGATGGTCAGAAATTTCTATAAACACGCTCCTAAACCTTGTGGACAGCTTTCCCAAAAGAGTTTAAGCTGTTATAACTGCAAAAGTTGGGCCAACATTGTATTAAACCCTTTGCATTAATAACTCAAGATTATTTACATGTGAAGGCAGGTGAGCAAATACTTTTGGCACTATAGTGTATTTATTTGTAATTGGTTAAAACTAAATTTCTGAATATGGATCAGTTTGTTGGAAGACACTACATTGCTTGGAAAATGGGTGAGCTGAATTCCCCGTGTCTCAGATATAATGAGCTCGTTGAGTGAAGGCAGGATGCATAGATGCACAAACATGACACTGACAAGGGTGGAAGCAGGAAACAAGATGACAACAAACACACAGGGAGCATATGCAGACTGAATAATTACAGACTGAACAGAGACAATGATGATAAAGAGGTGTGTGCATGCAGAAACACACACACACACAGACAGACACACATACATAGTGTCGTGATGATGGCGGCAGGGCTTTAAGGATAAAGAAGCATAGACTTTACACGCTCAAGCTCAACTCCCTCCACTCTGTGGTGGTTCCAGACGGGGGCACCCAAAAGATCCTCTTCACAAAGATTCTGAGTGACGGGTAAAAAAAGGGGGAAAAGAAGCTCAAAGAGAAAGACGGAGTGGCACCTAGTAAAGGAAGAGACAGCATGTCTTTACTACTTCCTGCTGCCTGGCAGCTGAAGCTAAGAGGAAGATCCTCGTCTCCTCTGCCTCCTTTTAATTATAGCCAATTACAAGGTTAGCACGCCAGGACTTATTACACGGCAACCAAAGAGCCCCTTGAGTTTATTTGTGGGGCTGAGGCGCATATTATGGAGGTTTAGCGTAGCGAAATTTCCAAGGCCTCGGCTCTGAGGGGCCTTTGCAGTTTTCTTTTTGTGGTTTTAATGAGAACTGAAAGCATGAAAATGCAGCAGTACAAAAAGACCCCCCTGCCAAAAATGAGTAGCACCCTCGTTCACTGCGGGCTAGCATCTGAGGTAGTAGGGAGGAAAGTACTACACATGTGTCCTTCCTCAAAACTGTGTTGCAGTAGATGGTAATGTCTTCAGCATAACTGTGTGGGATAGACAGGTAAAGGGGCAAAGAGAACCTGAGATGTTTCTGAACGTAACCAAGATAAAACTCATGTTCTCACATTTTGATATGGAAACATGGTAGATTGTTTTGGTGTGTATATTTACATGTGTCTGTCTTTTTTTTTTTGTGGGTAATGCTGGTTTAACATTAACACTACAGGAACGAGTTTAACTTCAGCATGTGTTTTATTTGAAATGAGATCCATTGTGGGACATAACTATTACCATGTTGCTTTTTGTTTGTTACGTTTATGATAAAGATAAACAACACATTAAAAAAAGTTTAACTCTTGGATAAAAGTAATCTCCTGAGACTAAAAAGAAAAAGTTGTTCTATTTATTTTCTTTCTTGTGTCAAACTCCATGCAATCGTTTTTTGCACATTGAAGCTGGAGCATTTGTTTTGTGGCGCGTCACCGCTATGGCTGGCAGGTGTAAATAGGGCCGATTAAGCTCCCTCTTGGCTCTTTTGTGCTTTTGAGTGTTTGGACGCCTCCTTGGCATGAGGTAACCAGGGCATGGCTGCTGAGTAGTGCCAAGGTTGTGCGCTGTTGACACAGATTCAACAGAAGAGAGGCTTGTCATGTGCCAGCATGTGACAATACAGCGTGACGTCAGGTGGGTGGTCGCTCTTAGGCAGTGTCATTCCTTCCATTCAGTGAGTTTCTCACGTCCGAAGCTGTGGTGACTTCACCTTGTCCGTAAACACTGACCTAACCTACGAGCAGAGTTTTCCTTCAGTGACATGTCCTAATGTCATGCACCAATTGCATTTTATAATTTGTACAACAACATTGTACAAGATACTGTTATTCTGTCATTATACAACGGTAATAAATGGTGCAAAATCAAAAACCAGGTTATTTTTCTTTCTTTTCTCCCTCTTCCAGCTGCAGGCTGGTCTTAACATTAGCTTTTAGTGGAGCTGGGCACCTCAGTGGCACTTTTATCGAATCACTTCCTCTCTAGCTCACTGGTCCAGTTTGTGGTGGAGGAGGTGGTCCCGAGGGCTTTGCAAACATTTCAGGCCCCTGATTTATGTCCCGGTTCCTCATAAAGCAGATGATGGCTCATGATAAGAGGACGCTGTTGAATGTGGACTGGATGACTGCCCAAGGAGCGGGAAGAGAAGATATCCAGTTGGGGCGGTGTCAGAGCATATAAACTATTACTACTAGTACTTTCCAAAAGCTTGTTTATGTGATAAAAAGTAGATTCAAAAAACAGCATTTGAAACACAAAAAATAAAAAAGAAACACTAAGAAAATCCACACAGACATATCTCCTTTGGCTCTCAAACGATTCCTAGTGCACAAGTTTTTGGTTAAAGTAACTGTTGTCTCTGAAATTAACTTTAATGTCTTTGTGTGAGAGCAGGGCCTTACACTAGACAGTGAGTTCAACATACCCAGGGTATCTTTTACTCACCCGGAATCACTTTTACCCTAACTGTTGCGATCAGGATAAGCGGTCACAAGAAGCTGGCTATGGTCAGATCAGGACTTTCCTGCTATGAGGCACCACCACTGATGCTCACTTGGGAAACATAAACACAATAGCACAGACACTAATAAAAAGATTTAAACCCCCTACTATCCACACAGAGAGCTCTGAGAGATCTATAAGGAATAGTGACTGTATTTTCCAGAGACTTGATTTATCAATAGGTGGTGATTTCTACTTGCCAATCTCTAATCTGGAATCTAACCTTCTTTAGGTTAAGATAGCAGCATAAGTTATTACAGTAAATTCGTAGTGCAGAAAACCCAGGGTTAACCCAGAAGGATAAGATGAAATCCTGCCTGGTAGTGCAGGCCTCAGTCCACACTTGTCTATTTTTAAAACAAGGGTTGCAAATTTGGCTCCGCCGGTACTCATCGTGGCGTGGAAGCCACTCCAAAATAAAGCTCACGCCGGACATTACCAGAGATCTGACGCGAATTACACATTACACATCCTGACATGAAGTTCAGTAATATCTACTTATTTTCTCTCTCATTTCATCCAGCGTCTCTTATTCTCTTATTTGCCTTTCTTTGCCTATTTGTCCTCTGCTTCCTTTCTTCCATCTCTGTCACACACACACGCAGACACATTCCCCAGACTGAGCTCATCTATTTGGCATCTTATCAGCCATCTTGTGAGCGTGTCGTTATTATGACTTGAGTTGTTTCTATTCCCAGGACACGGCTGACACTGAAATAGAACATCCACATGTAGCCACTCCACAAAGTCGCTCGGACATTCTTCCAATACCAGTTTCAATAAATAATCATCATCATCATCATCATCATCATCATCATCATCAACCTTTTATAATCTCATCCCCCTGAGCGCATCCCTTGGAGGATGCTATGTTTTCAAATACATGAGATTCATTTCAAACAGTCAGCTGTGCCAGGGTGAGATTCCTATTAGGCTAACAAAATCAGCATTCTTCAGAGTTATGGGATGTGGGAATTGTAAATGTTTAGCTTAGTAATAAATACGATATGCAAATGTTTTTGAGAGATCTGAAGGTCGTGCTTGTTCTTGCATTCAGCTGAGACCTATTTATTATGAAAATCTGGGATTTATGAAACTTCCGTGTATCTTTCTTCCGAATTGCAAATATGATGTCATAATGTAACTCTTATCCAGAAACCAGCAACAAAAGAAACACTTGCAAGCAGACTAGACTACAAATGCTTTTATTTTTACCCTTTTTTTCTTCTTCTTTTCATACCATTGTGGTAATGATTGTTAATCACTGCAGATTAGCGGCTGTGCTCCCCAGATATTTTGGTGGCTTATCCACACGTGGTGTTCCTTGACGTTTCCTGTCTCTCCTCTTTCTCTCTGTGCCTTTCTTACACAACAGGAACAGTGGCCTCGCATACATGCACTTACTCACACACAGAGTAATGCTTCCAGCTATTAGCAAGAGTGGAAAAACAATGAGCCCAAGGCCTGGCTGTGTTGTCTCCACCCGGTGGAGCCTTTGATGGGGCCAGGGGCAGCCAGGGAGTGTGGAGCCTGGAGGGCCAAGGGGTGCTCAGGGGGCAGCAGGCAGCCGTTCCTCCTCTAAATCCCTGTAACTCCATCTTGGGTCGTGAGCTGGGGGAACTGCAGGCACGTGCCACGAGAGCGCAAGAGGCCCTTGGGTCCTGCTGTTGCTTTTGGGTGATGCGCTGGTGCTAGCCTGATTCTGAGCTGTTTAGAGGGCCTCTGAGATGAAACGATGAGATTTTATACAGGTGCTGGCGCCCAATGAACACCGAAAGAAACACACATACACACAAACACAGATACACACAGAAATAATTCTCAGAAAGATTTGCACAGCTGCGTGAAGGGGACCCCTCCCTTCCCAAATGCAGCGGCAACCTTCTGTGAAGCGCTCTCCAACACACACAGATGACTGCTCTTCGGTGAAACACGACTCCCCAGGTTACACAGGAAAAATAAAGTCGAAGGGGACGTTGCTCTGCTGTTGCTTTAATTGCTTTTATTTATTTATGAGGTCGCACTGAAAAGAAGTCCTCAGATATTTGGCCTGGCTTTCTTACGCTTCCTTTTGTAAGTTTTTTGGATAATTTTGGTGAGATTTTGTTTTTTTGCAGCAAAGTGTTGTACATCTGCGACAATATTCCTAATCCTATGTGCGTACATGAGGTATGCTGGGGAATCAGTCTTGCAGTGTTTCCTTTGCGCAGATAGGTAATCGGCTCACAACACGTGAAGTAAATGGAAATTTCCTGCCCGTCTTTAAAAGGATCTCAATTTGGGAAATGCTTCGTCATCGGAGCTGCAGCTGCACACCTCGCTGCCACTCGCCCGGCAAAGCAACACCTCTGGAACATCTGTCTCTCTGTTTTTTTTCTCTCTGCAAGGAACTTCTGCTTCGTCCTCCAATGTTTTTTAATAATTTTTTTCTCAGTCATCATAATTTACTCTTCTGGTTCTTTACTCCCTTTTGTCTGTTCAAAATATAAACAAAAAAAAAAGTGGATGCAAAATGTTCAATGGTAGAACACAACAGGTGAAAATAACATATTTAAAGTTGTCTCCAAGGAATTTTGTTTACTGAATCAGATTTGACCTTTTAATGGTGTTAAAGGTGTAATTTGTTTCACATAGGCTATGTGGCAATCTAAAACTTCATTACCATGAATCAGATTCAAAGCTTTGACCAAATCAAAGCAATTCATGACAAAACACATACATATATACTGAGGTTATTTAGGGCTGCCACCAATGTAATATTAAGGTAATAAGTCAAGTTACACTTTCAGGCTTATGGCCTCTTCCTCTGCTAGTGCCTCACATGGTTTTAGGCTTTTTGTTTTTATTTCAGCCTGTATTGTATCTAGTAACAACCACAACTCTGCAATGATGTGAAGGGGCATAAATACACTTACTCTTAATTTTGCATGTAGATTAATGTCATACTAGAGCTTACTTTGAAACACTGATTAAAATTACTTAATTAACATACAGTGACTTCACAGAGGGCGTGACTATGTGCTGGTGGTCTTAAGCGTAACTTATGGTCCCGAAAATCTGTTTGAACGTCTGTGTACGGATCGCCATTCAGACAGCACACAGCAAGGTTTTTTCACCCACTGCTACCGTGCTCCTGTGCAGTCCTCCAAAACCAAACCTGCACGTTACTGAACACAGATGACCCATCTGTTAGCTGAATGTTTATTGGATTAACAAGTAGGCCAGAGTAGGGGAGAGCACGACAGCAGAGTTTTACCAGAAATGGGAGAAGCACGGAAAAATCATCAAAGATCAAAAGTACGGTGTGGAAAAACACAGACAGCGGTCACAGTGAACACTTTTCATTGTTTTTAACAGCACAAGCGACATAAAAGAAACCTTTTCTGCAGGTAGACTGGCTGTCTGGGACTGCCCTGCAATTGCCTTTGCGCTAAACTTGTTCATGCATAAATAGAATAGAATAGAATAGAATTCAACTTTATTGTCATTGCACATGTCACAGGTACAGGGCAACGAAATGCAGTTTGCATCCATCCAGAAGTGCTTTAGCCATGATATAGATATATTACAATATATATTAGCAATAATATAGATATGTAAGTATATTACAGAATGGGTCTATTATGGTATGTTATAATGTACACGTGTGAAGTATGTTATGAATATTCTATAAGTATAAGTATGTACAGGCTGTAGGGAGTACAAGCTATGTACAGATATAAATATGAAAAACTATACGGAATATGAAATAAGAAACTATACAGAATATGAGATATACAGTTATACAGAAATGTGAACTATACAAGTTATAAACAGTTGTAGGATTAAAAATTATCGTATGTACAGAATGATTATTACACAGAACTATACAGTAGTGCAGTTAAGATAAGTGAGCTGTGAGCCGTGGGATAATTTCTACAGAGGCTATATAAAGTGCTAGTGGTGGTTCAGTCCATGTTATTATTGTGTGTATGTGTAGGTGGTTGTGGGTGTGTGTATGTTCAGC
>VUQR01017566.1:0-17886 GCA_015108515.1 Hemichromis elongatus
TAGAGATTTGATAGGGTGTTCTTGTCAAACATTTTCATGTGTGTGGGGGTGCAAGGGTATGTTGGTATTTCTATAGGTTTTGTATCCTTTGAGGTGTTATTGGGGGTATTGAATATGTGTGTATATGTATATATGTATGTATGGATAGACAGATATGCATTTAATTAATAAATAAAAAAATACACATAACATGTAATGTAATTGTAAGGAGGTATTTTTGTAGTATATTGATTACTAGATAGTGGAAAGGGGGTAGGATTAAATAAGCTTATGCTTCTTCCTGCTCCTTTTTGAACATGAAAGTTATTTGTAGTTGTGGTTGCTCGTTTTCCTTTTGTTTGCTTTGTTTGTTTGTCTCTTTTTATTCTCTGTTGTTGTATTTTTTAACATGTTCAAAATAAAGATTCAATCAATCAATAAAAAAAAAACAAAAGCTTCAGCGGATCATTCGTCTGTTTCTTATTCGTTTTAATGTTGCCTAATTAATACTATTAAGTGCATATTTGCGGTACTTTATAAAATTTCTATAATTTATAATGTGATTTTTTTTAAATGAGCGGTTGAATGGGGTATAATTATTTTGATACAACTTTGGTTTAGGGAAACTAGTGTGGCTACAATGTATCTCTTGTTTATCCACCCGGACTGTTTTAGTGGCCATGCAATTTTTTTAAACAAAAACTCCAAGCTGTTAGTGACGTTAACGAGTTTCGCTCCGAGACACACGGTGGCGGTAAAGCAGTGACCAAACACCGGCTGCTATCTACGATTAAAAGTCGGCCGAAGAAGAAGAGGGGGCGAGAGGAGAAGGTTGATGATGATATTTGCGTCCAAGGGAGACCTCACTGGGACACAGCAGGTAACGCAAAACATTTACTGTCGGTGTTTTTACTGTCAATGTGCCTTACATGTCTCCCGAGCCCTTTTCATTTTCAAATTACCTGTACGACGTTAACGACCCACGCAGGGATTTATTTTACCGGGAGCTGACAGGCACCAAGCGGAGGGCTTGGTCGGGTTTTGACAGCCATGGAGCAGACTAGCAACTGCACTGCAGCCAGCGTTAGCTCAGCTGTCACCGCAGACGCAGAATAATGTTACCGGTGTTTGTGAATGACACGGCGGAATCTGCGCTTCACGTTTGCCGGTGTTTTTATTGGTGCAGGTCGGTAGCTACTATGTAACAATGAACCAAAGAGACGAGAGCCACGTAACGGTAACGGTACTAAATGTTGATATAAGCTTTAAAGTGAGAAGCCAGCCCACAGGACTGTGTCATGCTGTTAATTTAAATACTAAATGTCCCACTGGGCTGTCATTAGCGTGGGTGCCCGATTTATTTATGCTAGAATTATTATTATTATTATTATTATTATTATTGTTATTATTATTATTATTATTATTATTATTAAATTGTATTTATTTTTAACCGGTATCTTGTATTATAGTGAACAAATTTCCTTATCCAGTCCTGGTTTTGATTAATAGTCATTCAAGCATTCATTATGCTTTTGGTGATCGGGGTTTTCCTGGCAACAGCAGCCCAGACGTCCCTTAATTGGGTCGGCAACTTCCTCCAGCTCATTCTCGACAACTTCCAAACCCAATCGTGCCGAAAGAGCGTCCTAGTGGCAGCTCACCCCATCCAGGTTGCGTTTAAAGTCTTGATTATTTTCTTGTAGATTTGAGGGCAGCTACCGTGCACAAAAATGTAGTCTTGAAATACAAATTAAAAAAATAAAATGATAATATTTAAGAAAAAATATAGATTACATTTAAAAAATATATTTTTATGTAGAGGAAAGTTGCATTGTTTTATTGGAAAAGCATTTGTTTGTTCCATAGAAAAACAAATTTAGGTTTTAAGGGTTCTCAGACAGAATCTGCTAAATTGTCAGATTTTTATCATGTTGGTCCAAAGTTGTTTTTTTTGTTTTGTTTTTTTTGGAAAATATCACCGCTATGCATGTGAGTTTTTGGTATACTGCTGTTTTTCTTTCCTAATTGCTTGATCCCAACTATGACAATGGCAATTTTATTTATATAGCACATTTTTATATATTAAACTCATTGCATTTAATGTGAAAACAAACAAACAAAGCAAAACCAACAAACTACGTTGGTTTATTGAACCTTTGTTTTAATTTTAACCAACTGGGACCTTTGGCCCGAACTGTTTTCTGTTCTAGACAACCGGGAATGGAAGAAGTGTTTTTGTGTGTATACTCTATACTCTAGATAATGTAGATTGACATTTGCTGTCTAAAGTCTGAAATGAGCTGCTTGAATGAGAAAAGAGAACTAAAATCACGACGTGTCCTGGATGTTGATATCCTTAAATACCAGACAGTCTGCAGTGTGTGATGGTTGCGTCTTACACTGCTGGCAGTTTCTTGTTGTCGTCTGACCATGCAGCCCACTACTATATCAATGCCTGCTGTTATTTTTGGCCAAAGTGGAAACCATATAGCCCCATGTGCCTCAGGGATAGCAAAGAAAAAAAAAAAGAGGGTCTGTGGCAGGACGATGGATAAATTTGTGTGCTCACATGTTGAGCAACTGTTAGTTTATCTGATTTTACTCATACCTGCTTGTGTTTTGGTACAGTTAGAATGTGTGGGGGCATCCAGTAAACAACACAATGGTAATAAAGATGGCTAATATCACTGTTTTGTTCACAATTAACATGAAGTATTAGTTCATGTATGTTTAAAATGTTTAAAACACAATACTGTAAATGTACGAGTGGGTATCAGGTCTACTGGTTTACCTGGTTTAGAATATTTAAGATGAATGTACGTAAGCAGTGTTTCAGGGTAATGTCATGCTCACTAGTGCTATGAATGCTGACCTCCGTATTGTGACCATTACAAGGACCGTCACAGCTTAATTTCTGTTATGAAAGAAATGACTTTTACGGGGTTTGATACAGTTAACCAGCAGGTGACTGGTTATTTAAAAAGCAAAATATTATGAGTAAAATCATTATTTTCCGCAGTAGCAGGAAAGCTGCTTGGCTGGAGATGCATCATTTCCAGTTGACAGCAACAGACACGCTCTTATTTTGGTTGGAAAGCCAACAAAAATGAAGCGGATCACTGGGTGAAGGTGTGGGGTTAGGTAACCAACTTAAAATGAATGAATATTGAATTTATTTTGACATGTAATATTTTGTGTTACATCCCTTTGTGCTTTGTGGCATAATAACTTGTAAGACAAACGCACCCTCTTCATTAGTGTGGGTGTGCTAGTTAGCTGCTATCATAGGGTGAGCTGACCTATTTCAGTGATACCCACCGGGCCTATGGCAATATCCTGGATGCAGTGTATGTTGGACAAGTGCCGACGCTAAGGAGAAACCCGACACCTTCACACTGAATGCACTTGGCAGGAAAAAGCATCAGAACACTGTCTTTCTGCAGCAAATGTTGCCTGTAAATTTGTGACGAACGGAGAAGTGCATTTCTTTATGTTAATCTGTAACGGAGTGAATATGTATGAATTTTCTACATTTGCCAACACAAATTAGACTTTCTTTAGGTTTCATCATCTCCTTTGATATGTTTTTTTTAAATTGTTTTTTGTTTCTTTGTTTTTTTTAGGCATACATCAGAGTTTAGATAATGCTCAGACATGGTGCCTTGTCAGACCCATGTGTTGCTGAAGTGGCAGGAGCATTTCAATAGCTCCTGGGCAGCAGAGGACAGCCTGCAGACAGCCAGGAGGCATGGTGCTGCCACGCTGTACGATAAGCTCCTTCACAACAAGGAAGTGGTGACCCTCGCCCAACCTGTCCAAGAACTCGCAGGCCCGCGCCTTCCGGACTTTGAATGTGAGTCCAGCGCATCTGCAGAGAAGGAAGAGTACCTGTCCTCCCTGCTTCGTAGCCAGCGATGGCTAGCTCACCGCGTTCTGACGCAAACCTCATACACCCTGGGTCTCCACCACAGGCTGGTAGTTCTACAGAGGATCTACTATGCACTTCACAGTAAATACCATGACAAATTCCGCGTGCAGCTGCCCTCCCACTCCAAAGACAGCGGAACTGAATGTGGGCAAATTGAGCCGGCCTCAGAGACTTTCCTACCAGGGGGAGTGTCCAAAATCAAGTCGGGTACGGATGTTCTGATAGAAATGGGTGTCAGGACTGGCTTGAGCCTGCTCTTCTCGCTACTGCAGCAGAACTGGAGATACGCAGCTTCTATTCATCCAGAGTCTGTGCTTTGCAACGATGTGCTCAACACAGCGGCCTCTGTCCTGACTTCGCTGCCACCACTCTCTCTGGCAAATGAGAATAAGATCCCGTCAGTGGGTCTGGACTGTCTGGCACAGGTGGCTGACTTCCTGAAGAAGACATCGGTGAGCAGCGGGAATGGCGGCGCAGACCCGACTGGTCGGAGGCTGGCACTGGAGCTGCTGCTCAGCCTGGCCATGCAGAGAGGCTCTCTGAAGTTTCTGCTAGAGTGGGTGGAGGTAGCCTTGGCTGCTTCCATGTCCTCTTCCCCCCCTACACTGTCTTCCTCCTCCTCCTCCTCCCTGAGCTCCCAACAGTCAGCTGGTGTGGGCTTTGATGTCATCCATCAAACTCTTCTTCAAATGAGGCAATATTCGGTATGCGACTTGTTTTCATATCAGTCTTTTGGAGTAGTTGTACTTTTTTAATGTAACACTCATAGTCTGTCACTGATGGTATTTATTAAATTGTCTTAGATAAATTTGTCTTGCAATCACGTGATGTATTGGACATATTAGTTTACAGAAGTTTAAGGCCGATCAGTTCACACGCTGTGGCCCTGCTCCACTTTCAGAGTGTTTTGAATTAGAGCCATGGTTGCTTCACGCATTTATTTTTGGTAACTTTCACAGCCTTTCATGAACATACTGATAAAAGCCCCATTGTCTCTAAAGTAGGAAAATGGCTCTTCATGCTTCTGTATTCATTTTCAGAAATGAAGTGTGTCATTGAAGCTGGGAGAGATGGGTTAATGTGCAGATAAGGATTAGGATTGAGTCAGCCTTGCTGTCCTCTATAGATATGCACATTGAGTCACCCTTTAGCAGGTTAATCAGCTTTGTAATATTTCTGTATAAATGGCAACCAGCGATGGCCGTTGCCAAAGACTTCATTATATCGCACATTATTTATCACATAGAGGTGGACAAATTCAGTCTAAGTATTGGAGTCATAGCTGGTGCTGCTAGGCTGAATTACATTTAATTGACTCCATCTAACAAAGTGGCTGCTGAGTGTAAACGATTAAACGCTGATATATTTTTTTTTTAGTGAGACAAAAAAAAAGTTGAACACAGCCTGCTGCTTTCTCCACTACCTAGTGTGTCTACAAAGAGCTATGTTGTTGCCTGCTTGACTTCAGTCTCTGTTTGATCATGCTGTGGCATGTCGTTGTTCATAAGGAGAGAAATGTTTTTCCTTCTGATACATACTTCAGGTTTTGAAATAATTGGTACCCAAAACAGCAGCAGACTGCAAATACAACAAAGTTCATTTTGTTATAAATCCAAATCTGTGTTCAACATTTACACACACTGATTTAAGTGAAAACGCACTATGCTGAGGGATCAACAACACTTATTTGTTTCAGGGTTTTCGTGGCGATCCCGTCAATACTCAGGTGCTTAAGAAGGATGCAGATGGACTTTGTCGACTCTCCCAGGCAGCTCTCTGCTTATTTGAAGAGGTGAGTGAGATCTTATTGACGTGCCTATCGACACTATTAAGAATTCATGGCCGTTTACAGTAACTGACCTGAAAGGCTTCTCTCTACGCCGACAGATTTGTAACCTCGCGTCCTACTGCCTGTGCTCGTGCAGCACGGATGCAGCTGCTCCCGGCACTGATAGCGACACAGTCATGGTGTATGTGTGGGGCAGCAACAGCAGCCATCAGCTGGCAGAGGGGACACTGGAGAAAATCCTGCTGCCAAAACTGACGCAAGGCTTCAGTGATGCCCAAATGGTATGACAAGCCACGAGGGTAGGGCTTACACTAATTAAATGAAATAATTCATGTTCCTATTATTTATTGAAGGTTTTACACTCGATAATCTCTAATTTTGTGGTGTTATTAATAGATTTTCCACACGCCTCAGACTTGAGGTGGATTATGTATTTTTTTTTAATGATCACAAATGTTAAAAATCCCAACCACACGAACAAAAATTCCAAATAAAACTGGTGAAAATGCTGTCTTTGATATCAGTGCTGTATTACATGTGCTTTTGTGAGTTTATAAAATTGAAAGCACACTAGAACTGCATTAATAAATCATTAGAATTATCTTAGCGTGCCAGTTTACATCTCCTGTGCTGTCCACTTTAATCTTCTGGTAGATTGAAGCAGGCCAGTACTGCACCTTCTCTGTGTCTGCGGACGGCTCAGTGAAAGCATGTGGGAAGGGCAGCTATGGCCGTCTGGGTTTGGGGGACTCCAACAACCAGTCTATGCCTAAGAAGCTTGTACTTGAACCACACAGGAACATTAAGAAGGTGTCCTCCTCCAAGGGCTCCGATGGTCACACTTTGGCCATCACTGCCGAGGGAGAGGTGAGAGGTTAAAATGACTCCTAGCAAATATTTTAAAGCTTTGATTGCTGGATTTGTGATACTAAAACTGCAAAATAATGTGTATGCACTCACTGGAAATTTTATTAGGAACAACTTTCTAGTACCAGGTTGGACTTTTGTCTTGAGACTTGCTTGAACTCTTCTTTGGCACAGATTCAGCGAGGTGCTGGAAACATCAGAAATATTGGTCCATATTACATCACACATAGCATCACACATGCGTTAATGATCAGTTGAACAGGTATACCTAATAACATTGTTCGATAGAGATTGAGCTTTCCTGCTTTTCAAAGAGCAGTTTGGTAATATATTAAACTTCACACATTTCACACCCACTCAAACATCTGCATGTGTGGGTGATGATTTATACTTGCTTTTATTCACCGTCTTCCACTACCACTACATTTTAATTAAACTGAATAATACGGTGCAAATATGCCAAATGTTTCTTTCAGGTGTTCAGCTGGGGTGATGGAGAATATGGGAAGCTGGGCCATGGCAACAGTGCTACACAAAAGTATCCCAAAATCATACAAGGACCGCTGCTGGGCAAAGTAAGCCTGCAGGAAATGGCAGCTTATAGGGAAAAAATGTTGGTAAAATGTTATAAGCCGATTGATTTTTACACGATAATATATAAATAGTGGGTTTTTCTTGTGTCTGTGTGTGTGTTTTTTTTATTACAGGTTGTTGTTTGTGTGTCTGCTGGCTACAGACACAGTGCTGCTGTGACTAATGATGGAGAGCTTTATACATGGGGTGAAGGGGACTTTGGCAGACTTGGTACACAGCTTATTTCTCAAATTGCTTGATCTTGTCTCAGCCATTTTCAAGTGATGTCATTCCTCTGATAGCATAGCAACAACCTCTGATGTCCTGTGTCCAGGTCAAAGTGACAGCCAAAGTCGGAACATGCCCACACTAGTGAAGGATATCAGTGGTGTCGGGCAGGTGGCCTGTGGCAGCTCTCACACCATAGCTGTGGCTCAGGATGGGCGTACTGTGTGGTCCTTTGGAGGAGGGGATAATGGTGAGTGGATGGTATACTGTTTGATTTTAACACGGTTAGTGTAATTTAAGTACTTTCAAAGCATGTTTTCATATTTTTGACAGTGCCACAGCAGTATATGTTGTGTCCTATCATACTCAAACATGACTCATCCTTGCAGGTAAACTGGGTCACGGAGACACCAATCGTGTGTATCGGCCCAAGGTCATAGAATCCCTGCATGGATTTATCATCAGAAAAGTGTGTGCTGGTAGCCAGTCATCTCTGGCCCTCACCTCTGCAGGACAGGTGAGATGAAGTGTTTTTGGTTAGATGTGGAGTTTTAATGACTTGATTAATTTAAATCAGAATTGACCTAAATTAGTTAAACTGTCTATTTTCTGTGAAGTCTTTGACAAAGCAGATTTTCTAAAATTAATCTGTAGACAAAAAAGAAAAAACGATTTGGTGAAGGCTTTTATTTTAAAGGGATATACCAAAGTCTTATTAACGAATGTTGTTTTCCATATGACTTATACATTTAAAAACAAAACATTTTCTTTCTTTAGGTGTTTGCGTGGGGCTGTGGCTCATGTTTAGGATGCGGCTCCTCTGAAACAACAGCTCTGAGGCCCCGGTTGATAGAAGACCTGAGCATCACAAAGATCATTGATATCTCATGTGGAGACAGCCACTGTTTGGCTCTGTCCCACGGTAAGACATCGTCAACAGCTAACATTCCCTTAATTGTTACATTTGAGAAAAAAAAAGCAATGTGCTCCAGCTGCAACGTATCTGGTTTTGTTGTCTTTAGAGAATGAGGTGTATGCGTGGGGGAATAACACCATGGGCCAGTGTGGGCAGGGTCACACTTCTACACCTATTTCCAAACCCAAGAAAGTGCTTGGTTTAGAGGGCGTTTCAATCCAGCAAATTACAGCTGGCACTTCTCACAGTCTGGCTTGGACCGCAGTTCCAACTGACAGGTAATCCCTTAGCAAATCATTAAACCAATGTACAGTCTACCTCTGTTGCTCTATGCCGTCTACCTGTATGACTTTAATACAGTTTTGAAGCAAGATATTAAGAAATTGGTGGAGACCCAAACTTTTAACCAGCACTTTGTTTCTTATTAGTTATTAAATATTTGTGCTTCCGTTTTCAGGCAGCTGGTGGCGTGGCACAGGCCCTTTTGTGTGGACTTGGAGGAGAGTACGTTCACTTATTTACGCAACTTCCTGGAAAGCTATTGTGATGGAATCAGTAACGACACCCCACCAGCTCCCTTCCTTTGTAAAAGGTGTGATATTTACATTCAGTTAGCAAAACATACTCATCTTCCTCAAGGAAATTTTTATTCAAGCTGAAGTTATATGAATTTCTCTGTGCCTCAGGGACCACCATCATTTTATTTTGCTGTGCATGAAGCTGCTGTCCATCCACTTGTCCCTGGCCCACGCTGGAGGCACTGGTGCTATGGTTCTGGGTGCTCAGGGCAGGCCCCTGAGAAACCTACTCTTCAGGCTAATAGACACTGACATGCCAGACTCCATACAACAAGTAAGCGGGCTATTTTTGTAGTATTCTTACAGTGACATACAACAGTAGGGTTGTGCTGGTGCTGGTTTATGAACCAAAATATTATGGAGCTTACTAAGAACCCTATTAATCTGTGATTTAAAGAAAATGTAAAGATTCAATTCATTTTTATTTCTGTAGCACAGAAAGAGTCCCCTCATAGTGCTTTATGTTGTAAGGTAAAAACCAAAGAACATGGAGAGAAAACTCTGTTACCATTAATTTTTTTTAAGGAGTTTTAAGAACTTTATTATACATTTTTCGTCTTGTTCTAAGATGTGTTTAATATGTGTTACTGCAGGTTTTAAGATGATTATATATGGCTGATAAATTGACATCAGTGGTTAGGGCACTATAAAAATTCCAATATACACTTCATTGGATAAAAAGTTTGACAAGCTTGCATTCTGTGTAATCAGACATGCGGCCAACCTGTTTATTTCTTGAAAGAAGCACTAACTGTTGATCTCATGTATTTTGATGACGATGATTGTTGCCCTTCCTATCAATCCTCAGGCAGTTTTGAACACGCTGTCTATTGGTGCGTCCCTGCTGTTGCCTCCACTTCGGGAGAGAACGGAGCTGCTCCTGTCACTCCTTCCTCAGGGCCCTCAGAGTTTGAATGTTCTTTCCAAAGGACAGGTATGAAGTTTCTGTTTATAGCAGTGCTGCAGTGACCAGATGTGTATTTTCTACATTTGTGTCTTAGTTCATTAGAAATAGTTTGCATTGACTTTTTAACCACTGTTTATTTTCTGTATTTAAAGCTGTTTAAAATAAGAATTCTTTCTTCACTGCTAGTGTTTTCTGGTTTTAGTTATGACAGAGAACTGGATAGCTAACAATTGGATGGATATTTGGAGCCAGATAACAGTGTCTGCTAATATCGATGTGCTTAGTTGGAGTGTTGCTTGGCAATGTGTTGAAGACTGCTGGAACGCTGTGAAAACAAGTGATAGTGAAATTGTCAAGACTTTTCTGCAGTAATGTTTCTGATAAATTCACATTTAAATTATGAAGAGCTAGACCATCTGTTCTTCTTCACTCTGTGTCTTTCAAAGCGTCTTCAGTTAGACATGGTCCTCAGCAGCCTTCAGGACCAGAGCCACGTAGCCTCTCTTTTAGGTTACAGCAATTTTGGAGAAGTGACATCCCTGGGTCCTCCAGTGACTCCCTTGTCAGTCCAGCAACCCTCTTCATCCAGCTCTGCTGACGCCTGTGACCCTCTGCACTTAGCAGAGGTGCTGCTGAGAACCCTGCTGCTTAGCATAGGATTTTACACGGTAGGAAATTGAGGCAACTGTGTGTGTGTGACTTGACTGTAAGTTAAATGTGGAGAGAGTTTACTTGTGCTTTCAGGGTTAATATAGACCTTTTCTTTCCCATGTAAAATTTTGTTTTCTCTTCTTGTTTTCCTAAAAAATTTTAACTTAATTACGGATGCTTGTACTGAACTGTTGGGTTAAAGAAAGTATAGCTGAAAGCTTTTGATGTACCAGGCCACCTATATCCCAACCCTCACCTAAGGTCGTGAATTCTAGTTAAAGACCAAAAGAGTAAGATCACGAATGCAAGCATTTGAAATGAGTGACCTCTGTAAGGTTAGGCTTAGGCATTGAGAGAAGGTACTGTAAGAAACTCAGACATCCACAGAGATCTTGGAGTACAGCCCCTGCTCCTGTATGTCAAAAGGACACAGGTGGTTTAGGAATCTTAGGTTTAGGATTATTCCTGGGTGCCTCCCTTTGGAAATGTTCCAGGCACACTCTAACAGGAAGAGACCCCTGGGTAGATCCAAATTATGGATGGATGTTTTAATAAATAAAGACTTTAATCAATATTGTGTCAGTGGGGTTTGATAAGTAGTTTTGTTTAAAGTTTAAGCAGCTTTTCTCTTTTATCCACATTTCTACTGTTCAGTCAGACCGTTCCTGTTCTTCCTAATGGTTTCTGTTTGTGTTTATCTTCATACAGGAGCAGCAATTTGGGGAACTGGAAAAAAACAGCGACAAGCAGCTTGTTGGTGATAGTCAGGGACAAATGGATCCTCCCTCTCACTTTCACCAGCTGCTTTCTGGACTTCACAAACACCTGCTCGCTCATTGCTACATCAGTTTCAGCCCCGAGGTAAACGGGGAGCTCTGCCAAATGCAGAGGAAAATTAGTGGTACCTCATCAGAAATGAGCACTTCAATAGAAAGCAAATTACTAATTTTTAAGTGTTTCTGTGTACAATGCGATGGGATACCATGAGTGTTTAAACCTAGTATTTTACCCAGTGTTCTTAGTGTTGCAGTTGCATTTAAGTTTGCATTTTCTGCACTATAGGATGACAGCAGTGTAGCACTGCTTCGTGAGCATCTTTACCTGCTGCTTCCCTGTGCTACTGAGACACTCAGGAGATCAACCAAATTGTTAAAGGAAATTGCCCCAGACAAACAAATCATCAAAAAGCTGCAGGGTAAGAAAAATGGTTGTGGTGTTTGACAAGTGTATGCTTTTTTTTTTCACCTAGCTACACCACTGTTAAATGTATTTTCTGCTGCTCTTTTATTCACAAAACACAATTAAAATCACTTCCCTTCTAATCATTGAAATATCTGAAAATATCAATTCTTCTACTTAAGGTGCAGTAATTTTTAAACTCTACTTGGCTTCTGTATGTATTGTTTATGTTTATTATCAATTCACTTAGTTTAATCCCTTCACTCCTCTCACCTCTTGTCCCAGTGGTGTTGTACAATTCAGTGTCTGGCAGCCTGCTGTGCCAAGTAATGTACTCATTGCTCCTGCTGCCCCTGGGCACAGTTCAACCTCTGCTGAGCCATTTACTGGGCTTGCTGGAGCAGCTCAATGACTTCAACAGGTTGCTGCCAGAGACAGTCTTGCTGGAGGAACAAGAACTAGGAGTGAAAGATCAGAAAACCTGCTCAGGTAAGCGCAATACCCCTTAGTTTTATGCCAGATGTTTATTTATTTAGCATTGTTTGGTTTAGTGTAATAATGCAGCAATCTAACAATGTCAAGTGATATTTCTTATAGATAAAAGTGAAGAAAACACAAGCATTGGGCAGCAGGAAGAGGAGGAGTGCAAATGGGCCTGGCTGTTGGACCTGGAAAGGTCTGTAGCGCTGGCAGTCGGCCGCTGCCTCGGTGGTATGCTGCAAGGCTCGCCGCCGTCCCTCCAGGAGAAAGCGTCAGAGGTCTGGCTATCAAATGTCCTCTTCAGGAATGGTCTGGAGATGGACTTTGAACAGCTGGGTAGGAAAACATGCTGTTTGCTCTTTAGGTTTTCACATGTACAAATGCTTCATAAATCCTTAATGCAAGATTTATTTTGCACCATATTACCATCTGTTTGGTAAAGAAAAAAGCCTTCATTTAGCTGTGTAAAATGTAATCAGTTATTTTTAATAGCTCCAGGCCAAGAGGATATTACGGTTACAGCAATTGTTTCAGTTTTAGTCATTTAAAATACTGTGCCACACAGAAGCCTGACCTCTTTAAATGAAAGGTATCATTATTGTTATTCTCAAAGAACAAAGAAAATAGTCCGAGTCAATCCTAAGCAGTTGTCATTAACACTCTACATGCTTTAATCTGTAGACTTGAGCATGGCATGGCTGACGGAGGTAGTGCTGCTGGGCAGTACTGATGCCAGACTCGCAGAGCTGAGCTTGACTGAAGAAACCCGGGCTTTACTGGAACTGGCACTGGGCTCATCCAGAGGACTTGCAGGTGGCATATGGCAGAAGATGGAGGATTATGCTCACGGCAAAGGTACTTGTGCTTGTTTATGTGTATATTTTTTAAAGTGTGTATTGTTAATATACAGCTTATATTGAACTAACTTCCTATTTTAAGAATCTTGCATAGATGTTTTTAAAATTTTGGTTAGAAGGTTGTAAGTTTTTCTTTGTCTCTTTTTAAAATTGATCTCTATTTATTGCTTTGATAGCAGAATGGGACAATGGAGGCTCGTCACGTGACTGTTTGCTGCAAATTGTATGCCGCTGCTGTCTGGCTGCTCTCCTGAAACACACTGGCCTGCAGAGTGAGGCCTGTTGGCAGGACAGGTCAGTTTACTGAAGCACTCGAAGAGCTATTGGGCAACACTGAAAGGGTTTCTAGTATGTCAACCTTTTTCTTTCTGTCTCAGTGTATATTACTGTATAACCTGTTCCACTGTGTGTATCTACTCTGCTGAGACAGCCAGGAGCCCTGTGAGATGTTGTTTGATGTCTATGAAACCGTTTATAAAATCAGAAGTGCTCTGTTGACCCTTAAAAGCACTTCAAGGATGACACAAGTACAAGCATCTACCAAACAGGTACCATTATATTGTAATCAAATATATGTAATCCTGATTTCATTTAACAAATATGTTAACAGTTTTTCTAAAATGTATGTTTTTTATAAATACTGCTGCATAATTGTGATTGGCTTCATTTTTTCCATTATTTATTTTTTAGACTTATAGTAATCTGATCATTTTAATCAGGTAAAATTACAGATATGTATTTAAATCATTTACTTGAACTGCAGATCTCTCAGGCTCCTCAAAGTCCTGATGTGGAAAGGCAGGAGCCTTGTACCTCAGTGGAGCAGGTGGGAAAGGATAATGAGCAGCAATCAGTAGGACACTGTAGTCGGGAGGTTCAGGTGCCCCCGCCACCCACAGCAAACCACAACCAGGAAGAGGTTGCAGACGATGACAGATTTGGCAGTCGTGTTTATCTGTCAGGTTAGAAATGCAAACTGTATTTGTTCTTATTCTAGTAAACAGCACAGTCACACACACAGAAAGAAATATGACAAAACTTATTTTCCCACGTCTTTCAATGTCCCTGCAGAAGTCCTAGAATCATTCATGGCCACCCGGGAAGCTATGCAAGTACAGCAGAACGTGACGGTCTACGAGTCGTTCGGCACTTCCACCCTTCAGAGCAGCGTGGAGAGCCCGGTCAGCCCCGAGGGAGAGCCTGATTCGAAGCAGCAGTGGGAGAAGCACGGGGAATCTGAGGAAAGCTTATCTTTCCCTACTGCCTGCCATCTGGTGGTGTCCCGATGCCTCTTCCTTCTGCTGGGGGTCAGGCCTGCTTGGGGGGAACCCAGCGAAAGGGAGAACATTCAGGCTGTGAACACTGGAGGGAGGTAAAGACTGTGCTATGCAGCGTGTGCTTGTTTTTAGTGCATTTATGTTCTGTGTTAACTGTTTTTGCATTAACTGTCCACAACATCTAACTTTCAGGAAATTGTCAGCAGAATCCGTCACAGTGACTATCAGTGGAAGAAAACAGGTCAATATTCTACTATCAAAATCTTCTATCAAAATTTGGCTTTATAGCTCTTTATCAGTATAAATATACTGCTCTTATGTCTCATTTAGTCTGACCAGTCCAAAAACACCTCTGGATCTGCAAGGAATAAAATGGGTAGGTGGAAAAAGTTCAGATCATCTACTATATAGTTTGATCATGTTATAACCTACATTTTCAGACGGTTTTTCTGCTAAAAAACACAAACTGAAGTCTTAAATTATTGTCAGGTAACCCTTGGAAAACAAGACGAAAGTGCTCTTTTGCACAAAATGGGACTTGGGATACTTCAACATTTTCTTTAAAATACCTTAAAAATTTGTAGCAGGTAGAATAAAGAAAGATTGGTCACATTAGGCAATGCCTTTAAAATAATATAACAACCTGACTGTTTTAACTGTTCTGCATATTCTAATTATGTTAAAAACAATTAATAGTTTGTTGCCTGTCAAATCAAGATAATATCCAGAGAAAGATGATAAAAGAGAGATTATAAATGAGACGTTTTATAGTCCTTCACAAACCCTCTCTTTGCTCTAGGGTTACCTCTGTGTTCTTTGGGAATAATGAAAGATGCTTGGGATCGCCTGCGACAGTGCATCAGCCCGTCCACCACCATGTCCCACTACGGCAATAACACTTTGCCTATTCTTAATCAGGTGTTTCATTTTGTCTGTGGAAGCCTGATCCATTCATCACCCTCCTCAACAGTGTTTTCCCCTGGACAGAGTTGTAGTCAGGCTGATCCAAAGTCTATTACTTTTGCCATCCTGCAGCAGCAACAGCGGGCTGAGGTAATTCAAATGTTACTTTATATTTCAAGTTATTAATTAATGCTGTTTGTTGTGGGCCCAAAAATGGTGTTCTGTAAGGAATTACAAACTCTGTCTTTGTTCTGATCAGATGCGCCTGGAGGCCTTGTGTCAGATGTCAGCCTTTCTGTCTAAGATGGAAGAAAAGAGCTGTGAATCCACAGCATCCAGCCAGTTTCCTTCTTTGTTGCAGTCTGTGCAGCTACAGTTCCTGTCTGGATGCTTTGCCTTAGGAACACAAATCATTGGCTCACACTCTGCTAATTATGAGACTCAACACTACATGGTATATCTTATGGTTATATGGAAGATGTTTAGAAGTAATGAATATGTTTTCAAATCTAGATGGAGAAGAGAAAGACACTGAAAATTACAGCCATGCTTTGTTTTGCTTTGTCCATTTTTTTTTTTTTTATCTCAATGCAGTGTGGCACACATTCAGCTTCTTTGGATACACAAAGAGAGTTACAGTCTGCAGCCCACACCTTCTACCAGCAGGTGGTGCGTGTTCTTAAACAAAGAGTCCTCTTTGAAAGAAAACATCCAGGTAGGTTTCTTCTTACAGTGTTTAGGTTTAACTATATATTTGATATTTATATATTTATATAATATATTTATGTATTTGAGATATTGTCTCTGTCACACTCAGGTTCCTGCCATCACCTTCTTCTTGCCACAATGTTTGCACTGAATTTCTGTTACCAGCCTGTGGATCTGGTGCTGATCATCAAATGTGGCATCCTGGAAATTCTTTCCATGCTGACCAACAACAGCTGTGTGCTGATCAACCAGGGCTGGTTTGCAGTCACAGCATCTGGATCTGTGCTATTAGGTGGAGCCGTGAGGCTGGCTTGTGCCCGCCTGCTTCAGATATTGACTGTAGCCGCAAGGTGAGAATGAAGAGGTTATTAAAAAAAATAACTAAATAAAAAAAGTGTTCAAGATTACTACTTCTTTTATCTTCACCCTTTTTTTAAAATTTGCATAACAATTTAATCTGTGCTCACAGCTCGTGTGAGGATTTGCTGCCTATTGATGTATCCCAGGCACTTATGGAGGTGATGTGTGAGCAGCTCCAGAACATCTTGTACAATTTCCACCAGCAACAGATAGCAGAGATGGGAACAGCTGAGAAAACCGATGTGGACTCCTCCACAAACCTAGTCGGTGGGGGAAACTTAGAAATAATAAAGGGCAGATATAGCATTTGTAAAACCATTAAATCGAGTCACATGTCTGAGCGTGTTCTTCCTTCTCTTTATGTTGTTTTAGAAGCAGAAAACAGCAAAGTTGTTGAATCACAGCTTGGGGATTTCTTGGTGTTTTTGAGGCGTGTACTGTCATTAAGAGTAATGAAAAGACTTTCTACATTTATAAGATGGATCGATCCACTCATGGCCATTATTTCACACAAGTGCTCTTTAGGTAAGGCAAAAAAAAAAAAAAGTGTTAATATTGTTAAGACTGCTCTTTGCTTTAAAAATTAAAATCACAACACTCTGCTCTTCAGGATCTCCTCGCTTCCAGAACCTCCGCACTAAGCTTTTGACCTTCCACGTTTTAGAGCGACTGTTACCTGCTTGTTCTGAGCCTGTTCATATTGAACAGGTAAGATGTAAACATGTAAATATTGTAAATGCAACAAGTGAACAAAATAAGTCAAGAATACTTGAGTGTTCTGAACGTTACTAAGTTGGCATGACATGTTAGAGGTGATGAATGGAGGGTTACCCACTTGTATTTTTCCCTGTTTTCTTGCAGATTGTTAAACAACTCTTTCAGCTCTTGTCTGTTTATATGTGGGAGGAGCCTCTAAATGAGAACAACCGTGAAGAAATACCTGAAAAACACACAGGGGTAAGACATTATGAACACCTTAATGAAGCTGCAGCTTCTTATTTGCTCATCTTAGGCATGTGCACTTCTCTGTATGTCTGACTTATATTTTATTATTTGTGTTTTTTTTTAATGTGATCTGAAGTGATAGGAGTCATTTTTTTGTTTTTTTACTGTGCTTTCACTGCACTGTAGACAGATAAACCTTTTGAAAGAAACAGTGACACCAAATAATACCACAAACCCTGTTTTGTTTTTTTGGGGGGTTTTTGCTCATGTTTTATACCGTCTTGATTTGCAGAAAAGAAATCATGTGTTGTTCTTGCATAAAAAATCCTCCCCTTTTTTGTATTTAAAACATTAAAATACATTTGAATATTTTCGCAATTTATTCGATTTTCCATCAAGCCAACCAAAAGCTACATTAAAAAAAAATTGCCTTCACTTTTTTTCTGTTGACAATAGCGGAGGATAGCAGTAATCCAAGAGGAAATGCTGTTTACGGCAAAATGAAATGCTCTCCTGGTAGTAATGAAACTGAAAACAGTGGGGCCACTCAATGGAACAGATGGGCCTGTTCTCAGTAGTAGGCTGAGAGGAAAAGTGTCAGAGGATAGAAATGTACAAGCACGATTAATTATCAAAACTATTACATCAGGAATGTGAAATTAATTTTAACAATTCAAATTACACTAAACTCTATAATGTTTTATGATTATATTTATTATTTCATGTGAAAACTTGATTATCCAGTCTTTGTTTATTTTCAA
>VUQR01017566.1:27319-55329 GCA_015108515.1 Hemichromis elongatus
TTGTCGAGCAGAAGACCTCTTTGAGCCTTGGACAGCAGGCAGTATCACTGAGGGACTCTCATGATAGACTGAAAGCATTAAGGAGAGTCACATCCACAGCCCAGATTCTGCTTGCTTACAGCATTGTGATGAGAGCGCTGTCCCAGACTGCCTCAAGGTTAGTATGACTATAAAATCAGCAACATATTCTGTATTGGTTTTTTTTTAATTTATTCTTTTACAGAGTGGTTTCATGAGTCCTTTTCTATTGTCATCTTCAGTGCATCAGTGAGTAGCCAGTCTAACGGACTCGAGTCCTTGGGTCTGGCAGATATCCGTATTCTGGTGCGTTTGATGACTTTGGCGGCAGGTGGCAGGGCTCACACCTGCTTGGACGGTCGGTCCAGTATGAGAGGGCTGGCGACAGATGGCAGCAACTCCACCTGCCTCACCTTTCTTACCTCAGCCATTGGCAGCGTGGTGTCCCACAGTCCTACTGCTTACAGAGAGCTGGTGGAGATATGCACTCAGGTCAGTTTGCTGATTATAGATAATTCAGGTTTTGATTTCCAAAAGCTCGATAATACGATAAGATCTAGTTTAAAATCAGGTTCAGTTCACTCTTGCGTGCACTCTTGGTGTGTTGAAGGTTTAAGCCATTCTAGCCTCAATGGGCATCCAGTAAAGGATGTCTTCTTTAAATCTTTATTTACGATCTAGCTGAGTGTGGTCTGCAGATAAAGATAAGTTATGACTGAAAAGTACAAAATTAGTTTTCCAGTTGACCGCTCTATTTTGCACGAGTCACTGGAAAACACCAAAAAACTAATACAAATAAACTAATTTTTAATTTCATAACTACAACACTTTACTCTGTTGTTTTAATGGACACAAAAATCAAAACAGTACGTATTTATTAATATGGTTTGACTGAGCTTAAAGAAATTCTAAAAACATGAACATGTGTTTAATATTATTGCTGTTAGGACCTGATGGCAGCAGCTACAGGGGTTAATATTGGAGCCATCAGTGACCCACAACAAAGAGCGTGCCTGAATGCCAGCTTAACAGCTGCAAACCCAGGAGCCCAGCAGCAGCGGGACTATCATGACCAGACGCCGCCAACGTTCCTGGTCACACAAAGTCTGGTGTCCCTGCTCACTGAAAAGAGCCATCACTGTTACACCCCAGACAAAGCTGAACACGAGACTAATGGTGAGAGAGAGAGAGAGAGAGAGACTGTGTTTGTTATACTGGGTGCACCTCGTGTCATCACTTATTGCACTGTTACTAAAGTAGCTTTCTTCTGTCTCAGATGCAGGAAACCAAGGGGGCTCTTCCTCTTTGACTCCCTCCTCTTTGCCGCACCTCGGTGCCAAAGTTGGCCCTCTGGAGCTGGCAAATGCATTGGCAGCATGTGTCCTCTCTGCTCGGCTAACCAGTAAACACCGCCAGTGGGCGGCACAACAGCTGGTGCAGGCTTTGGCTGTCACGGGAAGGGACAGTTCTCATCGACCTCAAACGTACAGCGACCTGGCTGGTGACCTGCGGAAATGTCCTCTTAAGAGACTGGAAGGACATTACAACAAGGTAAGTCATATGTGCATGCTTTTTTGTTTTTTCGTGTGTGGTGTAAGATGCGTTTTGTGGTTTGTTTTGCTGGAACGATTGAGTTTGATCTTCTCTATACTGTAGACTTGCTACAAAAAAAAAAAAAAAACAAAAAAAAACACCACTTAGAATATAAATGATTGCAATCACAGCTGTAACTATGACTTTATACAACAATAGACAAGTCAAAATTCGACTTTACATTCACCAAATTGGAGATTATTTTAGTGGTACTTATGGAAACCTTCTCCATAGAAAACACTAGTAGGAAGAATCAAGTTTCCTTGTACCTGCCTTGATCTTGGGATCTTGCATTTCCCAGGTTAATGTGAAGTATATAGTAAAATGAGTTGGCACGTTTTCCCTCTGCTTGTGTGGGTTCACTTCCAGGTACCCACATCAAAGACATGTTCAGTTAGTCCTGTGATGAACCTGCCTCTCGGCCTGTGATAGCAGAGATAGATTGCATCTTCTTGTGGCCCTGAATTAGATGAGCAGTTAACAAGATGGATGGATGAGTGGATGCATATTAAAAGTATGTTTTCACTGTTTCTCTTCTGTTTAGGTGGCCAGCTGTTCCTGGAGCAGTGAGCAGAGTTTGTTGGCTACATGTTCTCAGGACAAAGTGGTACAGCTATGGAGCATTAGCCACAACACTGTGGAGTTACAGACCACCTTCTCCTGTATTACCAGGTTATACTTGGATTATTGCGGTTTTGCATTTTATACACAGATTTATCATTTTATTTTTATTTTCTGGATCTAACTACCAAAGCCTTAATTTACATTATGAGCAAGTATATTAGGCTTTGTAAAGTTTTAATTCTACCGAGTGTACTGGTGTTGCAGTAAATGTATCCTTTGTCCTGTTGATACTTGCAGTAAGACAGACCGATCTAGCAGTGAGAGGGCTGGGAGATGTCATCACATGTCTCCTGTGTACTGGAGTACAGGAGGCAACTTTTTGGCTGCCCCTGAGAACAAACACATCAACATCATGAACATTAGAGGTAGTTCCTACGAGTCCTTTTTTTTTCAGTTATTTGCAGCTAATAATAAAAACATAAAGTTTATATTTAAGTTCTATAATAATGTCAGATTAACAAAGAACTCTTTCTTTCTGTAGTGTGCATTTTATATTATCATAAAAAGGATAAAATAACTATAAAAATATAATATACTGCACCAAAGATATAATTCACAAAAGCTTTGTTATGTTTCATATCAAGCTTGAAAGCCTGATGGTTACATTCCTTCAAAAATAATAATTATAGGTGGTTTCAGTATAAATAATGGGTTAATAATAATTTAAGTGAAAATAGAGAAAATGTAGAGAAAATTCTCACTTTCTACAGATGAATATGACACGACTGACAGTATCAATGCACATTATTCTGTGACCTGTCAAACAAAAACAAAGCTTTCAGCCCACGTGACTGTGTTTCTGCTGCTTTTTAGGTTCGCTCTGTCACGTGGAGAACCAGGGTTCTCGGGTCACTGCTCTTTGCTGGGCTCAGGCCTTCAGTTTGTGGGTGCTTGACCAGCCTGCAGCTTGTAAGAACAGACCTGCTGAGAGCCTGTTGGTGGGACGGCTGGATGGCTCCCTCTGCTGGCTGCAGGTCACAATGCAGGAAACAGACCTGCTTGTGAGGAGCAGTGAACTCACCGCCTGCCACAGGAACGAGGGTAATGAGAGTCTTACACACAACTGTTGCTGCTTAAAAAGAAATTAAAAAATTGAATCAATATATTAACGTGTTAAAATTTTATTAAAAGTTAACTCATAAACAGCCAACCTGTTCCTGCCTTAATGCTATGCTAACTGCCTGCTTGCTCTAAATTCATAAATATAAATTATGAAGACATACAGACTTAAGAATGATATCTGTAAGGTATTCTCACTAAACTTATCATGCAGAAAAGTTGAACTACTCACTTGCGAGACTCATCACCTCATATGTCCTCTAGCCCCCCAGTGTGTAGCCTGGCACAGTGAGGACAAGCCGTTTGCAGTGGGCTATCTCAGTGGAAAGATCCTGTTGTCCACAACAGAGAGTTATGAGAACGAGCAGCCTGTAGTGCTGTCTCTCTTCCAGGTTTGCCATCCACACTCCTCACTCTAACTGCAATGTATTAGTGAGCATTGTGGAAAATTTGGTCTCGATGTTGTGGCAGGTTTTTGTTTTTTCCTCTTTTAAAAATATAAAGTCATCTTTCATTTTTTTAATCTTTTGCTGTGCCTCATGATTTCACTTTCCCCACATCTGAGGCTTACTGACTGCTCAACTGCCTTGCTCTTTACTATATAGGACAGCGTGTGCTCCTTAAAGTGGGACCCCACAGGACACTTGCTGCTCTGTTTGGGGAGGTCAGAGGTAGTAAAGGTACTGGGACGCTCCGGGAGCTCCTGGGTGACCTTCCACAACCTCTTCCACACCAGTACTGTTAACATTGCCGAATGGTGTCCACTCCCTGGCAGAGCACCTGATCCCAGACTAATGTTGGCCACGTATGTTTAATAAATTTTTCCTTCATTTTATATACAAGTAACTGCTGACAAAATTTAAGTTTTGTAGCGTTTTAGAGAAGAAGAAGAATTCACGTAGGTCTAATGCTGATCATTGATTTCTGTCTTTCTTCCCCATGTTTCAATAGAGGTTGTCAGAATGGCTCTGTGTATGTCTGGACACTACCACAGGGAGGTACTGTTGTATCGTTGCCCAGCATGTTGAACAGCTCCATGAGCCAGGACAGAAGCACTGAGATCAAGGTGAGTTTGGATCTGCTACTAGAGCTCTTTGGTGCTGTTAATTTTATATCGTTGCTTTAATAAAATCACCTGTTCATGTAACCGATTTTATTATATGAAATCTTCTTTCTTCTTCTCTTTACTGCAGGATAGTGCAAAATGTGCATTTGTACTTCATGGCCACATTATGGCAGTGAAGTCCCTTTCATTTTGTTCCAGTGGATTAGCTCTAGTGTCTGGCGGGATAGGGGGTCTGCTCAACATCTGGTCCCTACAGGTCAGAAAAAAGAGATTATTTGTGTTTGCCTCTTAAATTAGTGCCAACATCCCTAATTATTAAGTCCATCCACTTTGTTTGGTAACAAAGGTACTGCTTGCCGTGATTTACTTTAAAATTGTAGTCCATGTGTTTTTCTCTGCTTGTTACAGGATGGTTCAGTGTTACAGACTGTTACTGGTTTGGGTTCAGTTGTCAGCACTACATGGATACCAAACATGGGGGTTGCTGCCTGTTTTGGGAGGTCAAAGGTAATTTGAATCACTTTAACGCCCTAATCTGTGTGGCTGGTATATGTCACTTATTTCTATATTTATAATATTCTTAACATCTATGATCATTTTGAGTCCCTCACCGCTGCTTGGGTAAATATAACTGTTCTTCCAGGATGTTTTGTTGATCTGCTGCACCCCTGACTGGATCAACCAAAATCACGTGCTAGCTTCTTGTCGCATGGTCCTCAGAAGCCAAAACATCTCTGGTCTAAATCGGGCACCATGTTTGGCTGTCTTCCTGGAGAGACTGCCCCTGCTGCTGCAGGAGCAGTACAACTATGAGCGGGTAATTTATTTAAACTGCACTTTGAAGCTGCGTTGGAGCTGTTTCGTGTTCTACAACTGAGACATGACTTCGAATGTCTTCTCTGCAGACCCACGTGGGAGCTGGCGACCAGCTCGTGCACAGCGCCTTCCTGCAGAGCCTGGCCTCCTTGACAGTTGGCTTGTCCTTAGAGAAACACCTGTGCTATTACCCACACCCCCCACACCACACTTACCCCGATGCTCACTCCTGCCCTTCAGAGTGGACCTGGCTAATCACTTACGCCACCACAGTGCGCAGCGCTGAGGCTATAGCCAGTGGCACTGCCTTCCCTGAAGCCTTCATTGTTTCGGAGTTTCAGGATGTGCAGGACAATAAAATTGCCAAGGCACTGGTGAGCAGGGACATTCTTTTTGATGCTGTTGCTTTGTCTCTATTATTTTATAGTCTCTCCCGTATTGACTTTTCGCAACTTTATGCTCTCCTTTGTCCTTTAGGACAATAGCAAGTGGAGTTTCAGGATGGATGAGCAGCTGATGTCGTGGGCCACCAGTAGACCAGAGGTAATAGTTGTGCCTTTCTTAAAAACAATTCAGGTGTGAAGGAAACCAAAAAGGCAAACATTAGGCTGTTAGATTGAGTGAAAGTTCAATGTGCCCTCCTGTGTTTCTAAGGATTGGCAACAAGGGGGAAAGAGTGAAGTGTATCTGTGGGGTAACGGACGTTTCGGGCAGCTGGCTGGAATGAGAACCAATCTTATGATGCCTACACTGGCACCCTCTCTGTTACAGACACAGCAGGTAGCTACTGTTTCACTCAGGGTTCAGGCTTTGTTCCTGATTGCTGCTCTTTTATATAATGCTACTATTCCACCGTCTTTCAGGTTGTGTGTGGTCAGAACTGTACCTTTCTGCTCCAGTCCAATGGGACTGTACTGGCTGTAGGAGAAGGACAATATGGCAGACTGGGCCAAGGGAATTCTGATGATCTCTATGTTCCCACTATTATCTCTGCTTTTCAAGGTAAAGTATTCCCAAAAGGGGGTAAGAACTGGTCTGCATTTGAATGTCTCAGTGTTTTTTGGGGGGTTTCTTTGTCCTCAAGAGATTGGAAGGAAATCTGCAGTTGGATGTATTCACTCACACGTAGGCCTAACTGTTAATTTCCCCTAATTTCTATCAGTCTAATTGACACTTATCTGTGGGCAGGGTACGTGGTGACACAGCTGGTGACTTCTTGTGGGTCAGACGGACACTCGATGGCACTGACTGAGACTGGGGAGGTATTCAGCTGGGGAGACGGAGATTTTGGAAAACTGGGTCATGGCAACAGCGAAAGGCAGAGGAGACCCAAACAGATAGAGGCGCTACAAGGAGAAGAGGTCATTCAGGTATCAAGGAAGTCAACAAACTTTAATGTTTTGTTTTTGTTTTTGTTTTTTTTAAAATAAAGTTAATCATCAGTTTATTTTGTGTTTTCCTAAATGCATCTACTGTTTGACTGCAGTGCGTCTTAATTTGTAGCTTTAAAAAATGAATATTTTTAAAGTTCAGTGACTAAGTGATTTTTAAATACAAATATTTGTTGACTGATGAACTTAACACAGCTTTGCTTTGTTAGCTCTCTTGTGGCTTCAGGCATTCTGCTGTGGTTACAGCAGATGGGAAGTTGTTCACCTTTGGTAGTGGTGAATCTGGCCGTCTGGGTCAAAGGTCAACATCTAACAAAATGCTACCTGAAAGGGTCACTGCGCTAGAGGGATATCATGTTGGACAGGTAAACACGGATCGCATTTGCTTTGAATGTAAAAGACTTTTTAATGTAAGTTTTTATACTGAAAAACTAAAACTTTGGTTACGTTTCTCAGGTGTCATGTGGTCTCAATCATACTTTGGTGCTGTCTCTTGATGGCATGGTTGTATGGGCATTTGGAGATGGAGATTATGGGAAATTGGGAACTGGTTCTTCTACTGCAAAATACTACCCTCAGGTAGGTCGACACAACCAAAGATTCACTTTTAAGAATCCTGGAAGGACAAAAAGTTATGTTTTTGTTTTATTTCTGTTTGTAGAAAGTTGAGCAACTTTGCAATAAAGGAATTAAGAAGGTCTGTTGTGGAACTCAGTTCTCTGTGGCCTTGGGCTGTGATGGACATGTCTACACATTTGGTCAAGGTACATTTTACTGTCAAAGTCAAACATGTTGTGTTATTGGTTGAAATATTGTTTGCTTCCCTAGATACAAAAAAGTTGATTCTGTTCATCTGGATGTTTTCAGTGCGAGACTGATAATGGCTTCCTTACCTGGATCATTGAGCGTACATCAAGACAATTTAAACTTCCTTAGATTTTCTTTCAATTTTTACCTTTTTTTTAATAAATTAATCAATAAGTTCATCAAAATACAACCATGTGAGGAGTTATTTATTTATCTTTTATAAATTGTGAGGTGGTTTGGAGCAGCTTAAAGGTGTCCATTAGTTTGCCTCTTTGTCTTCTTTATGTGAAAGCACTGATACCAAGGAAAGTATCAAATTAAAAGAAAAAAAATTGCGTTACTTTTTTTCAGAGCGTATGATTGGCCTGCCGGACTCCATGCTGAAGAACAAATCCTGCCCCCAGGTGGTGCCGTCCCTGGAAGGACTGTTTATAGAAGACATTGCTGTGGGCTGTGAGCATGTGCTCGCCATGTCTTCCACTGGAGACGTCTATGCCTGGGGCTGCAACAGCGAAGGACAGGTAATGGGCATGCTCTGAAAATGACAGGCTGTTCTTACATTGCACATCTTAACATGTTGTGTTTTAATGCGTGTGTTACAGCTTGGCCTTGGGCACCCCAGCCCGGTGAAGGAGCCCACGCTTGTAGCAGCCCTCCAGGGTAAAAACATCAGGCAGATCTCTGCTGGCCGCTGCCACAGTTCGGCTTGGACCACCCCCTCTACCTCGATGAAGAACTCAGGTACAGACACACACGGCCCTACAGTACACACACTATGATGGATGAATGGGAACACACCTGGTACTGGATATTTTACTTTCATCTCCAGGTGGCTCTGGAAATTTCCAGTTAGGCCTTCCACAGTCAGTCCCTCCCCAGTACACCACTCTGAAAGACTGTAGCCCTGATGTTCTCAGCATGCGCCTCAGGGTACTCTACCACTTTTCTGATCTCATGTACAAATCCTGGAGGCTGCTAAACCTGGACACCAAAAATCCGGTACCCTTAACCCCGTTTTTTTTGCTCTTTTTAATGTGTTAAAAGAGTAATTTTTAGGGCTTAATACTTCCTGGTAATAATTGTGCATCTGTTCCTTTTTATTGTCCTTTCCGTCCATCCTATCCAGGTGTCCACTTCACGCTACAATTCAGGAACGACAGCCATTATACGAGGGGAGCTCAGAGGCCTTCTATCACCCAAGGTCAATACTCTGCCTCTTGTGCGCTCGATTGGCAGAACAATGACCCAGGGCAAAACATATGGGCCTCAGATCACTGTAAAACGGATTTCCACAAGGTAAAAATGACCATGACATTCAGCGTGTTGGCAGCATGTTAATGTCTTCAGGAGCCAGCTGGTGGAAAAGCATGAGTTGGCCAGAATGGCTTGCTGCGTTTCCCGTTGGCCGGCCAGGATTAATAATGGAAATTCAGGGCTTTTGTTTGGCACCTTTGTTGTTTCTGACCTGTTACTTGTTGTGTGCGCCCATTAATACCTGATATTCCCTCGCTCTTACTCCTCTGCAGAGGGCGTTCGAGCAAACCCATCTTCGTGCAGATCGCAAAGCAGGTGGTGAGCCTGAATCCTCTGGAGCTCCGGCTGCCGTCGCGAGCCTGGAAGGTCAAGTTGGTAGGAGAGGGAGCTGACGATGCTGGCGGAGTGTTTGATGATACCATCACCGAGATGTGCCAGGTGGGGATGAAAGCCGCACATTAACGTCAGAGATTGCTAATAATGCAGGCTGGAACGTTCTTTACTTAAACTGATACATGATAATGTGTTTACACCAGGAGCTGCAGTCTGGTGTAGTGGATCTTCTGATTCATACTCCCAATAGCTTTGCAGATGTGGGCAGTAACACTGACAGGTGCACATTTAAAAATAAACAAATGTACGAGTGTTTTAGCAGCGTAAGAGAACAGGCAACCTCTTGTACTAACTGAATATCTTCACAGGTTCCTGCTTAATCCAGCGGCACGCTCAGATGATCACATGGTCCAGTTTCGCTTCTTGGGTATCCTGATGGCAGTGGCCATCCGCACTAAGAAACCTCTGGACTTGCATCTGGCTCCTTGGGTGTGGAAGCAGCTTTGCTCGATGCCACTCGGGGGAGCTGACTTGGAGGAGGTGGACCTGCTCACCTACCGCAACCTCCAAGGCATCCTTCACCTCGAAAACAGTGGAATCACAGAGGACAATTTCCATGTGGTAAGATATTGTTTGAACTGGGTTATTGCAGAATGAATTAATATTAATGTTTCCTTGATGCCTTCCTCCTGAGTCCTTTATTTCTTAACCCCTCACCTTATTCCCATTATTATTTCTCTGTGTTATCTCCCTCTGAAGATGATCCCACTGGATTCGTTCGTGGCCCACAGTGCAGATGGAAGGCTGGTACCTGTGGTTCCCGGAGGTCAAAACATCTCTCTGACCTTTGGCAATCGCACTGAATATGTGGAGAGAGCTCTGGAATACAGACTGCATGAGATGGATTCCCAGGTTTGAAGTGTTGTGGGATGATTTAGCTGTAACTGGCAAAAATGTAGTCAAGCAGTAATACTGATCAGGTCGCTTATTTTATGCCTATAGTTTAGAGTAAATGTTTCATGTTACAAAACCTTTTCAGTAGAGTTTTGTATTTCATTTATTTTGGCATTTTTTGTTTTAGTACAGTTTCTTTGTGTTTGCTTGTTTCATTTTTGTTTAATAATTCTTCATTTTTTGTGGGCCAGTCTGCTCACCAGCTTCCATTAGTGCTCGCTGCTCACCCTGTTTGTTGTTCTTGTTGTTTTCGTCCCTCAGAAGTATCAAAGCTGAGCTTGTTCTGTTATGTCCAGGTGGCAGCAGTCAGAGAGGGCATGTCTACCATCATCCCCGTGCCCCTCCTCTCCCTGCTGACGGCACAGCAGCTCGAGCAGCTGGTCTGCGGCCTGCCAGAGGTCTCCGTCGAGATGCTAAAGAAGCTGGTGCGTTACCGCGATATCACCGAGAGCCACCAGCTCATTTGCTGGTTCTGGCAGAGCTTGGAGGAGTTCACGAATGAGGAGCGTGTGCTTTTCCTACGCTTCGTCTCTGGCAGGTCCAGGCTGCCCTCCAACCTGGCCGATATCACGCAGAAGTTCCAGATCATCAAGGTGGACAGGGTAAGGAGATCACAACCAGGTGACGAGGCTCGTTACATGAACAAATACCAAGAGTAGGATTAATAAGGTTTACTCCTCTCTCTCTCTCTCTCTCTGCTGCTCACATTTAGCCTATCAACGGACTTCCAACCGCTCAGACTTGTTTCTTCCTTCTTCGTCTGCCCCCATACACGAGTCAGGCCATCCTCGCTGAGCGCCTGCGTTACTCCATTCACAACTGCCCCTCCATTGACATGGACAACTACATGCTGACTCACAACACCGACCCAGCAGACAGCTCTGACACCGAGGACTGAAGCAGAAAACTCCAGACTCCAACAGGATGATGAATGTTTTTCTCCGATGCCATGCACGTTATGCACTGAACACAGATTTTTATTCACCAAACTTGTACGGTTGTGATGTTTATATGTTGGTTTATTCAAAGATATGTGTAGATTTGAGTTTCTTTTTCCAGCTGTGACAGGTGTTGTAATTATTGCAGTGCTTATTCTGAATCAAAACTACTACAGGGAAAACAGTAAGATTTTTTTTTTTTTAATCTACGTGAATAAGCCACAGTTAAGGAGTTACGGTGCCTGTTGTTCGAAAATGTGTAATAATTTATTGACCTCTGAAACATACTGTAATCAGTATATCTGTAAAATAAAGAGTGTTTAAATAAGGAATATGGTGTCTAAATAACATTTTCAAGTTGAAATAATGTAGGAATAAAAAAAAAAACTAAAGATGAAATGTACAGATTCAGATTTTAAAATGAACATATATGTATTAATTAAGTGAAAACAAAAGCTTTTACACTGGTTACTGTGTTTTGGTTTAGTCTCTCTTACGTTTGTTTATCTTTGTTCTGTTTAAATGCACTTTAAAAGGTTTGGAGATCACTAAAAAGGTTAAATGTGACATATTTAGATGCAAACTATAGTGTGATGTGTAGAATTCGCATATACCATTTGCTAAATGTTGCAAACAGAGGCGGTAGAATTTTAACAATAGTTTTATAGATAAAAAGACATTTTCTGAAAGTTTGACCTTCAAGAGAAAATCGGAGATCCAGAATAAGGTAATATTTAGAGTCCCCATATATTATTCCCTGTATACGTGTGTGTTGTCAATACAAACAATGGCAGTAAGAAATGTAGGCTTCAAAAGCTCTAGAAAGGAATAGTATCACTTTGACCTTTAGATCAATTTATTGACCTTGAAGAAAAGGTCAGAGATCAAATGTGAGATGATATTTTAAATCTTTAGATGGTACTTTCTATATGTTGACAATACCCACTACCCTTTAAGTCATGAGGCTTTTTTGGGGTCAATTTTTGGTCAATAAATAATTCAACTGACATTAAACATTTGTGGATGCAAGTCGAATTTTATAAGCTTTAAATCTCTTCAGTTTTAAGTTCTATCAGAATTTATTCAAAACCTTTCGAGCTATCTGTCAAGTAAAAATAAATAAATAGATAAAAATACATACATCTCTTAATTGTGATTGAGAGTTATGTAACCCATACCAAGGTAACTGACTGAGAGCTCTGCTAAATTTCACTGAGACTGATGTTTTAAATCAGTTATTTAGATTAGATTATTAGATTAGGATAACAAACTTCATTTTTAAAAAAAAAGAAGAATTAAACAACAATGTCCCCCTGCCTGTTACCTGAAAGAACTCCAGAGCTGTGAATAAAGTTACACATTTGTAACAGAATCTATCTGAAAACACAGTTTCAAGTGTTTCAAGTGCAGTTAATCAACCTTCCCTAAAACAAATAAATCCTGTGAAGATGGGACATTAAAAAAGTAAAGTAAGCAGACAAAAAATAAATAGTTCCAGTGAGGATTTCTGTTGAAAATTATGTACCTAAAAACATTTTTATAAAAATCTTCCTTAACTGTTAATCACATAGAAAATATTTTCTGTTTAAGGCCACAAATGTCAATGGCATCAATGCCATGGTTAAGTCATTATAACAAGACAAGAGTCTAGACAAGTTAGTGACCCAAACATAGCAGTACCTGAGCTCTGCTTGCCAACATGCTTACAGTACTAACTGTGTAAGCATGCCGACCTCTGGCCATTTTTAATAAACAGTGAGAAAAACAGTGCCACTATAGAGGATGGTGCATCTGTCTCTGTATGATGAACCAGTTTTTCTCAGGACAGAATAATCTCTGGGATGAAGATGATGTTAAGTAAACGAAAAATGTAAATCAGCTAGACTACTAACATTTACTGCAGGAAATGTGCTATTTCCTGCAGTAAATTCTATTGTAAGCTAAGACTTAACGTAACTCAAAAGAAACAAAAAAATACTGAAATCCACTATTTAGCTGGGAAATGTAAGTTATTTGTTATTTTTTTTTTAATTTGCTGACTCATTTACTGGTGCACTAGGGATGTCCATGTTAAACCAAGCTACAGTTTCAAACAATTGAGATCACTATGCTTATAACCTCTTTTTTTGAGTGAGAGTAGATATCCCTAAATTGGTCATCACAGACACACAGCCGCAGCTGTGAACACAAACAGTTGGTTGATCTGAGCAGCTGCACCGAAGCTGCTTCATTGAAGTCCAGGATTTAAAAAATCAGCTGGGATTGAAAGTTTAATGGTTCCTTTTTAAAGGGTTGGCAAGGTTTATGGTCAAAGCACACCACAGCCCAGGTATGGTTGGTGCAGGTATTGTTTGTTGCATGTTTGCGAGGCTGAGTCAGTCTGCTTCTTCAAGCAAACTGTCCACAGTGGCCTGAAACAAGCCCAAAACCTGGACAGGTTGGTAGTCGTTTGATGTAGACAGGTAGATATTATAAGGTTATTTCTTGCATTTTCATTTGCATTAACCTGAGAAAAAAATAACAGTGAAAGCAACAGCTTCCCGATTGTACAAAAAAAGAAAGAGATCTTAATCCGGCTCTCTTGGGTCTAATGTTGTCCTGAGTCAGCACAGCTGGTGCGTCTGCAATTTGTCTGTGCTGGTGTGAGGTACGTCTGCTCTGACCTTATTACCCATCTGGTTTCCCTGTGTGCTGTGTGGCCAATAAGGCACAATTCAAGTCAGCAGCCCTGCAGCTGAAAGGGGGAGGGCTTCTCATGAGAAGCCTCACCAGATATAAATAAAAGCGCCATCTATCAACCTAGCAGGTCCACAAATTAAAAAAGGCAGGGCACAACCCCCCCCAATCAAGGACTTGTTTCATATATTTGGTGCATTTGTACTACTCTACTAGATATTCCTGTTGGAAAGTAGATTTCATGTCTGGTATTTTGCATTTAATTCCCTTTGCAGATGCTTGTGGATACCGGGGTCATTTAGGGAGACTCAAAAGGACATTAGACTACAATAAGTAATCACAAATGAAAATATCCTGTCTGGAATTACAAGCTGGAACAGTGTAATCTTAGCCAAAGGGGGATTATCTGGATATGAAAGGTACTCTGAACTCTCGAACAGCTAAGACAGGAAAACCACAGGCACGTGATGTGACATTAATCATTACATTATTGGAAACTCTGTCCTTGCTTAGACAACCTGGCTAAACTTTGCAAATGCAGGACAGTGTGCTCCCACCAAACTGCTTCTGGTATCTTTTAGATATGATAAGGTGGAGGAACACAAGATTGGAAATGTGGTCTTAATGCTGTGTGGGTTTTTTTTTTTTGTCTTTTTTTCTAAATGTTCTTAATCAAATATTGTAGGCATACAGTACCTTCTGTTACCACTGGGGGGCAGTCTGATTGTTGCACTTCCCACTGCATCTACCAAGTTCAAGAAATCAATTAGAATCAGGGGAGCTCATTAACACACACACACACACACACACACACACACACAGACACTCAGATCCTGCATAGCTGATGATGCATTATCACTGTTAGCTAATATCTGTCTCTCTGTTTCTGCTAATTTGATCACGACAAATAGATGACAACCTGGATGAGCTAAAATGACTCCAGTGACAGACCTTTTCGAACCTGAGCAACAGTACCACATGGAGCTCTGTGGATCCATGCTCTCTAGTTATGGTCAAATCTTCTTTTCCCTACTAGCCACGAGTGCAGATGGATTTCGTCGGCATCATGAAATTATTTTAAAAAGAAAGAACTGCTTGCGTGTCACCACTCTAATTAGGTCACCTACATTTGTTTCCACCCAGGTGCAACCAAAACATGTACGCTGAGTTTCAAAAGGAACCCTTGGATATCTCCCAATTTAGACAGATTTTTCATCCATCACAAATCACAAAAGGGAAGCCAAGACTATTTTTTTTCTTTTACTCTTCCAACTCTGTCATCCACAAATCGATTGTTTGATTTCAAATCCACACTGGTGGTGCACAGTAGCAAAATTGCAGTAAAATAAATGTGCTTTATAAAAAAAAAAAAGCAATTCGAAAACAGAGAGATTTGTCTTGCATTTCTCCCTTCACTGTCACCGCCACCAACCAGCTTCAGTTTAAACCTCAAGACCAAGTCCGTGAACTTTATATGCCTAAAAAAAATCAAAGCCCTCTGCTTAAACCACCAGATTAGCTGTTGTGTGGACTTTTTGGCCCTTTAAACAACTTTAAATGAACTGTTTAGTAATTATTACAGTACTGTACTGAGGTTTTGCTATCTATTAGCTTTGCAGGAGCCAGACCTTGTAATTTTGAAAGTGTTTTTGAGTAATAGTTCTCCTGGGTTACTGAGGATCTTTTTGCATTTTTCTTTGGACATTGGCTGCTTCACTCACTGTCAGTCCAGTCTAGAAAGAGTGGATGGTGGATATGGTGGAATTATGAATGTGGAAAGGCAACATTAGATTTTGATCCACCTTACAAAACCTGGAAAGCAACCGATCAGCAGCTGTTTCATTTTTCCAAATACTTCACCAGGATAGAAAAACACACAGTGGAACACTTTCAGTCTTTCTTATCCAGAGTCTGCACCTCAACATTAGCTTTGAATGTCCTTCGGGAAGCCTGGAGAAGTATTCCTGAAGTCTTACAAGGAAGCTTGCCTAACAGTGTTCATCGTGGGTGGGTTAAGACAGCAGCCACCTTGTTACCAGCTACCAGTGTAAAATCTCTCATATCCTCTTTACATTAAAAATAACACTCTATAAAAATGAGTATACTTTTCTTTTTTTGGGCAATTATGAGATAAAATGCCTTTTCTTATTTTACTACTAATTCATGTTAAAATAAAAAGGTTACAAAGTAATTGCCAGGTAAATCAATGAGTCATTCTAGTAAACTGTATAACTATATAACTAACTATAGTAAACTATATAACCGACTTACTGTTAACTAACAGTAATTTTGAAGCTGTGCCATGTTGTGTGTACACATCATATTTTCAGTTAGACTGAGGTAGCAAAGGATGTTTCAGAGATTTTATTTTGTAATAAAAATCATGCCTCTGGAGAACAGAGCAGGTTCCCATCCTGAATTTTTAATTAGTCAAAGGCTGGTGTGACCTATATAGTCTCACCGAAGCAAAACAGGAGTGACTGGTCACCTGATCCTCCACCCACTAACACCCCCCTCCAAAATCAGAGAAGCCCATTTCATCTCAGTAGTGAATGAATGGAGGGCTGCTCTGAAAACAAGGGCACTTGGGTGCGGGTCAATGAATCGCTGAGTTAATGTGCTGATGTGATGTGTGCCTGGGCTTGTTTGATGTACAGGCTGACACCCTCTGTTCTCTCATTACAGGACAGGACAGACAAGGTGTGACCCGTGTCCCTCTGAGATACTTAAGACTCTGGTACGGTTTCAATCAGTGATGTCATGTGTGTGTACTTGTCTGGCTGCCAAATTACAGTCGGGATGTTGTGATATGTGCCAAACAGGTGACAGGGAGGAACTGAAGACACAGACAAAGGCGTTATCTGTTATTTCAGACCCACAGTTTGATAAATGCCAAGTTACTGGAAATAATAGCATTAATTTGAGCAACTGTGCAGTATCTGTGTATTTTGAAAATACACCTATTACCTGGACCAATCTTAGTAAGATGAATAATTCTGCTTGTGACCTTTGTCATAAAGTTAAACAGTTACACACCCACTAATCCTGATCAATCTTAGCATTAGTTGCATCGCCATGGGTTATTTTGCAGCTTATAATCATCAACATTTTTTGCCCATTTCAATAAACATATTGGACATGTTAGATAGTTTGCATTAAATGTTTGTGTCTGGATAGACAGCGATAACATGCTCAACAATGTGTGCCATATTTGTCCCTCATGTGTACCCTGTTAATCCCCGTTTTCGGTCTTTATGCCAAGATGGTTGTTGGATTGTTGCAAAAACTGCAGTTCTTTAAATGGCCACTTGAGGCTGTCTCCAAAGGCGAGAAAGCACCCATGTTAAACTTCCAAATTCAAAGACTTTACAGTCTTTTCAGTTTGATACCAAATTATGTGTTGTCTCTGGCGATAATTTATCCATCCATAGTGATTATACAAGGGTGGTGGGTTCGTTTTAAATTTAAGGAATAAAGGAGTAGAGTGAAACATTTTTGGGGTGTAGCCACTTTGGCCAACAGGTAGGAATCAACTAGGCTGCTAGCCTAATTCAGCTATTCACCTAGCAATATTTACTACTGTCGATTGAGGAGTTGGTACTCTCATGAAAACGCCCTTTTACCACTGTGTTCTTTAATTGCAGTTTCCTGCAAATGGCTTGTGGAGTGACGAGCCAAGGTGTGTCAGGGAACTTAAGGAGGATTTAAGTGACACTAGGTGGGAACCTGGTGAGACTGCTCCGATTAATAATTCAACAGTGTCTGAAGGGGCAACACAATCTCCTCATACTACTGAACCTTTCTGAACCAAAATACGACTCTAAAACAGGTATCAGGTGTAGCTGTTTAATTCATTGGGTTTAGTAGATTTTAAATGGCTATTTTTAAAGTGTTGGTTTGGTGTGTGCGTCTAGGAATAGCAGTGTCATTCTGTCAGTCCAGCACTTTGGTCTTGAATAACAGATGCTGAAAAGCAATTTCAATGAAACTTTCTGTTCTCCGGCTTTTTAAGCTTTTTCTGCATCTTGTCCTTTTAATGATATAGTCGACTAAGATGGTGATTCTGGCACGCCATATCTACAGCATCATCGGTCCTTTGATTTTTTTCCCCTAATAACCTTGAATGTGTCTGCTCTTACACTGCGAGCCTCTCAACATTTCTCAGTACCGCTACACTGGCTTCAATCTAATTTCCCCATGAGCGTCATCAGACAAATAATCTCATCTGAAAATGAGACTGCCCCACCACTTTGGCCAGCAGCTGCAGTGACACCAGATCTCATTTCAAATACATTAAGTTTTACCTCCAGGCTTTTAAAAGTGACTTGATCTTTTTAAAAAATATAATTTTACGTCCTATTAAGAATGGCGTTTCCTTGTATAGAAATACAAACTTAGAAGACAGTGTTGCCTGAGGCCAAACACCACCAGGACATGAGCAATTATGGATGTAGAACTAAAGGATGGAGGATATAAAACTGTGAATAGTGCCTCCTGTTGTGTCTTTCAGAATAAAGTGCTATGAGTTATATGAATTAAGTAGTGTAAATGATTAAGTTATTTACCTGTTTATTCTCACAAAGGTGCCTAAACCCCCTCCTCCAACAACTTACTAATTTCATTGTGACTGTGCTGCATTTTGACATCCTCATCCCTATCACAAAAGGGAGATCCTGCATGTAACTGACAGAAAATACCCTCTGAGGCTCAGTGTATCCTCTTTCATTTAAATCCATGTTATGATACGTCAGCTCTGCTAAATGTCTGTGTAGCTGGAGCTAGTTGTCTAATATCTCTGGCTTACAAACACTGCGCAGCGGAGAGTCCATCCATCCTTTGGCTCACAGACAGTTCATCAACGATGGCTGGGGCTTTACCTCCTGTGGGCATCAGCTTCATATGGCCAAAGCTGGCTGGCTGCTTCCAGAGGTTGGAAGCCAATACTAAACAACAGAGCTTTCATTTTCAATGAGTTATTACGCAACAACATCTGGGCAAGAGACCTTTGCAGGAACAGAAATTTCTTTCAACCCCTCGCCCTCCCTTTTATTTGCTAATGATGTTGAAATCGGGAATCATTTTGTATTCTCAGTAATCATGAACATCTGGTGTGTGCCATCTGGCTAAGTTGCTATCGGAAGGGCTTGACCATGATTATTAGACAAAAAATAGAGATATACAAATGTACAGGCTGCTTTAAGCTGGGCTATTTTTTAAAAAGTTTATGTAAAGATACTTCCACATATACAAGCAGTGGGATGAAATACAAATAATACATTTTTTGTGCTTTTGTTTAGTTATTTGGATACTTTAATTTTTATTTTTAATGTTTTTTTTTTGTTTTGTTTTTTTTTACCTGGAATTAGCTTTCAGACCCTCACATAGATATGTGTTTCTGGGACAACATAACCTCATTAAATCTCCACCACAGCCACACAGAAATATATACAATGTTTGCATGCTGTAGAATTGGGACAGAAAAATGATGACACAGGAGAAAAGGACCAAGTTACATTACCTGTGAGCCCAAAATACCAAACAAAGTAGGTCTGTATCATACAGTGTAAACGTGGCACCTGCTATAACGCACATATATCACAGACCCACAGACAGTATGTCACACACTAACAGGCATGCATTTGTACGCGTATATACTGAGCTGTGTGGCAGCCTACACCAGCCACCAGACAGTGTCTGCAGGGTAATCACGCAGACAAAAATAGCTGTGTGTCAGCCTTTCTTGTGATTTATACTCCTTTAAAATTTGCACCACCAGAGATGCTTTCCTTTCATGCTGCCTGCTCCAAAAAACACACATGAAACACTGATTTGACATGCTGGTGGTGGCCCTTTATATGGCGGTGTAACTAAAGCAACAATGTGCAAGGAGAATTAAAGAAAACTGAACTAAAAAGGAAAAAAATAAGTTAATAAATCACTTAATACAGTTCATAAAAAATGCAATTTTAGTTGGAGCAGTTTCACTCCAGAAACACTTTAAAATGGGTCTAATTTCACCCAAAATATGAATGTCCGCTCACTTTAACCTGGAAACAGCTAAGCAAAACTTCACGTCCAGCATAAGCTCTATTAGTCCGATGGTGTAGTGAACAGCTGAGGAAGATTGCTGAGACTTGTTGCTCTCCCGTGAATATTGCTGGATGTTGAAATGGTGCTAGATGTTCCCTCAGACTGCTGAAATGATGCTGAATGCCGTCCACACGGACCTGACGATATCCATGCGGGGACTTCTGATCGATTGCCGGCTGCTTTATTTTAAAAAAGTCGCAGCTAAATAATTCAGTGTTGTCACTCCAGGTATTATCTACCTTCCTCTGATCTTTTACTGTACGTTACATATTCATGAAGCTACAGTTTATGAACCTGACCTACATAAAAGTCTTTGTATACATTTGTGCTGACATCAAAGGCATGAAGATTATATTTTAAGCAGGGCCCATGATTTATCCCCAGCTACTTGGTTAAACTGCAATATTAATCATGCAACAAACTGTGATGAATCTATAGTCTGCAAATGCAACTAAGTCTCTCTGTGCCAGAGATATTCTCCGTTATAAAGAAAGATAAAGAACAAACAAATACTGATTTTATTAGTTTCTTGTGTCTGGGAATCTAATTTTTTCAAGGTACATTACGAGCCATGTACGAATAAGGGAGTCATAGAAGTATGAATGTATAAAGCATTGGTTTGTTAGGCGTAATAATCCCAGAGATTTAGTCTCAGCTCAGGTGGATTGTCCTCTCTTTGCACTTGAGGTGTCTGTGATCAAATCTTATCCTACAGTGCGGTGCGAGTGTTGTACACACTGCTCTTGTGTTACACACAGTGTCAGATGCCCCGTGCGTGCACTTGTAAACACATCCCTGTTTGCAGACAGAAAGAGGTGTCGCAGGTAAACTCGAGTGCTTCTGACTACCTTTCCAGAAGAATCATGAACAACTCACTCAGACTGCAATCTGCTGGTTCGACTGGTCATGGTTTAGCACTGTTATACCAAAGCAAAAAAGCGGATTGAAAGAGTGACGTATCACGTCAGTGTGCGGTTTCCCCAAGTATTAACATCCAGTGTCTATACAGACACATACAAGGAGGACACAGCTGAGCCCATAAGAAGCAGCAAAGGATCTCTTATTCATCATTAAAGCGATTTACAGTTCTGCACATATGAGGCAATAAGCTGAACATATTTCTTCAACTGTATGAAAATCCAAAAAAGATGAATTGGCAATATGATTTCTGATTCTTGGCTAATGCAGTGCATGTTCTGATTCATAATTCTGACCATACATGAACCATCACTTTATATCTGTTTATTAGTGTATATTATTATGTTTAATTATTAAATGCGTGTCTTTGTATTTGAATCTATAAGTCCAGCGTCATATACAATCCATGGAGAGGCTTTTGAAAAAGTTCCAAGGAAATTTGTTCTTTGGCACCCGCTGCCAGTGATGGCTGCGGGTCAGACGTAAATCGACATCTGTGGTGGGAAAAAAAAAACAAAAAACACAGAATCACCTTAAAGTGTATTTATAGCAATAAAATAAAAAAAAAAAAATCAGACAGAATTGCATAATGAGATGAATCAAGGGAAATGCACAGGGATGACCTCCTGCAGGAAGGATGGTGCCAGGAGAACGGGGGTGGACCGGGAGCAGTACCAGCTGTTTGCCACGTGTTATGCTGCCTATGTTGTTAATATGATGGTAAAGTCAGATTATGCTGTAGATAGGCTTTTAGTGCTGCCGTAAAAAGGATTTTTTTTTTCAGAAGGCAACATGTAAAAAAAACAAAACAAAACAGTAGACTAACAGTGAACAACAACAAATAAATTCACTGCGTGTAATAAAAAAAATAGCATTTGTGTGCATGTAAGACTTTTTGCGTACAGTGTTTATTTTTATTCATGTGCGTATGTTTGTGTCAAGCCAATGTGCCTAGCTGGAATTGTGTTTTCAATTAAGGCGATGTTTGGGCAGATCAATCACAATATAGCTCGCTCTCCGTGTGGTGGACCCTTAGTCACATGTCCTGCACTGCTGTTTCTGCTGCACTTGGCGGCTTTTATCATTGCAGTGTTTCTGCTTGGGGTCCTTTCGTATGGCCGGAAAAGCACACAGGAAACAGTCAGAGGCACGTGTCTCTTGCACCATTGTCGATTAGTGACACTTTAGAGTTACCTTCTAAGAAACAATTGAGAGTACCAAGGGCAAAAAAGGGGAGATTTTCAGCATTTCACCTTATGGCTTGATGTCCATAAAAGGGGGAAACGCTGAGCTCTATTCAGTGACTGTATGCTCTAGCTGTGAAGCCTCATTTTCTTGAAAGCCCCCTTATGGCCTGGATGCTGCCAGCTTCCTGCAACTGCTGACTCTAATATACAGTGACAGTTTGTGTCCTCTCAGCTGGAGCCTTTCTGTAGTAACTGATAGCTTTTTGTCAAAGCTCTTTCACATGTGATGCATGACTATGTGGTATAAGTGAGTGGACTGGCTTAGAATCAACTAAAGTCTGACCCTGCAAAGCAGATTTATTACAAGCTTGTAAATGAAAGCAATGGATATTGGACAAAAAAAGAACATCTGCTACCCTCCATCAGCCACAAAAGGGTGACAACTAAGCTCTGTTTTATAGTGCAAGAACAAAATAGTTAAATTCTTTGGAATAGAAACCACAATAGTTTCCCAGTGATGCAAGTGTCCGCATATTTGTAGAGTAGGTAATTATATTTACTAAAGGTTTGGTCCAAACCTTGCAGGCTTGTGTATGATCAGCCCTAGCGAGGGCAACAGAGACAGATATTCATTAGTGAGTTTAGGCGTAGACTTCCCCTCTAAAGCCAGGGAGATTAATTATCAAAATGGCAATAGTTTTATACCATTGAAAAGATTAAAGCAATTTTCATAACCCACCCAGTTTTGCAAACGTAGACTGACAGCTTTGTTGCCATGCTAAAGAATGACCCCATAGGTCATTTGTCCAAGCAGCTTATTACAGGGTTGGTGCTAGATTGGATCAGCTGAAGGGATGCCCTATTCTGCTGTGATTGGTTATTTCTCTGTCAAGCAACTGGTGACCTTCTGGGCATTCAGGAAGATCATGCTTCAGCTTAATGGGTCAGTTCTGTCCTTGGCTAAGTAGCTCGTTTAACATTTTGTGTAACTGCTTTGCAGCTCACAGATAGCCCTGGAAAAGGGATTTTACAAGAATGTGATTAAAAACACAAATGGTTTCACAAACTGTCAAACAGGCCAAATGTACAAATTATTAAAATTACTAAAAGAAAAAACTGAAATCATGTAAAGCTGGTATTTTTACAAGCATTACAGTTCCACTCCTCTAAAAAAATGTTATATATAGAAGGATTACACAATTTCCCAAAAACATTTTGTATGTCATGTCATAATTTGGAAAAATAAGTGGTGTCTAAAGATGCCAAGTAAATGTAATAACATAAAGTACAGTTACACATTACACGTTACACTGAAATCCCAAGTCTAATTGCAATGAATATAAAATCCTCTACATGGTGAAGTGTGTAAACTGTACTTACATGGGTTGTTTCAGAATTAAGAAACAAATTATTGATATAATTGTCTCGATCGAGGATTTGCTGTTGCTAACTGTCATTCACTCCAAAAAGATATGCATGCACATTAGAATCAGGCAAACTGTGTGCTTAATGATGAAAGTCAGTTAAAAAACAACATTGATACAAGGACTTTTAGTTGCTGGGTGGACGGTCTCTAGAGCTAGAATAGTATCATTTGGTTTCTGCCCTTGTTAATTATTGATAATATTGTCACATATAGTAACCAATCTCAGTAGGCCTGAAGCAGGGAGTAATGTGGTTTTCTGGATTATTGCAGAAGACTTACAGCTGATTTTATTATTGCTGGTGACATCCTATAAAATGCAATGGAAAGAGGATTTCCAAGTAACCGAGGTACCGAGGTGGTGGCCCCCTGCCTCCCAGTTTGGTGTTTTGGTGCTGATGGTCGAGAGCACTATCCCCATAGATGTTCCATTTGGTTGAAAGCTACTGACTACAAAGGCATTAGGATACGGTCGTCCTGGTCATTGTCAACACGTCATCTTGCGCAGAGGATGGAGTCATAAAGTGACTCCATGACGCCTTTTTATCAAGTAATAAATGTGATCCCTCCGGACATCGATTTACATAATCCTGCCTCTAACGGGACAAGAGGACCACAAACAATGGAGGCAGAATACTTTAAGTCCTTAAGATTCAAATGTTTCTTTTATTCTGTACTGGAAAATTATACTACAATGCAACATCATATGCACATCTAAGAAGGACAATAGGTGCTGATAGTAAATAATTTTTAATTTACTTATCTAGCCTGTATTTCTGTATTTTTTATGTTTTTGTTTTGATTTAAACATTGTATCCCAGATCTGACAGGAGGATGTTATACTAATGGATTTTATATTAGTGCCCCCTTTTCTGGAACGGTTTAAGCTTACTCTAGCGGTACTTAAACTTCTGTCTCTTTGCCTTTTCAGTAAGAGTGGCCGATTTGATGTGGAGTGGAGTGAAAACATTGGCTTTATTGGATTTTTGAGATTTTTAACTTTTTTTCTTTTTTTTTTCTGTAGACTCTTCAACTAAGTTTTCAGATTGAACTTCAAAACTAAACTAGCTTTGGGAACCTGCTGTGAGATTCACTGCTCTTTGTGGATTTAATTGACTCAATTCGACAAGTTCTAAGCAGATGTTTTGTGAGAAACTGCTCATTACTCTCCACGACCACAGCTTTGTTTACGCCATGAGTGCATCACGGGGACAAGAAGGAAATATGTGTTGAGGGTGTAAGGAAAACCGTGGGATGTCATTATTTCCTTTTTACTCCATGCTGTCAGCTGGAAGCAACGCTAGGTGACAGCACACGAAAAATGAACTCACCCAACAGTTTTATGTAATAGTCCAAGGATCAGCTTTAGTATCCACTTTAACCCCCAATCTCGGATAAACTCAAACACTTTTAGGCATAAGTAAAACGGTGTGTGTGTGACTGTCTTGAAACCTCATTCTGTATTTCTCTATGGGAAGCATTTTCTGGCGTGACCAATTACCAAAGATCCAATACCACCATGCCTGACATGGGGGTTCCCTATAGTGCCACATTCACCTTTGACATTTTAAAGCAAATTAGTCTTTGTTCATTAAAAATAGACAGATATTTCCCATAACTACCTATTGTTCCACATTTAAGATGACTACATGACCTAACACTGCACTTAAGTCTAAGGATTATAGGGATTTTTAAAGTAAAAGCATTTGCTGCTTCAGTAATTTCAGTGACTTACAATACTCACACGAATTACGTGAATTACGTGCTGGGTAAAACAAAGACACTGATAAGAAATGCTTTAAAAACACAGACAAAAAGCTGCTACACTACCACCTGTCAATTTACACTCCTCCAAGAGTGAAATACAACAATCAGATAAACCCACCGATAGAGAGCGGGGATTAAAATGCAGTAAAAACATATCAGTCTAACACTCGGTCTGCTATTAGTCATTTCCTTGAATAACACAAGCATTCACAACAACAGACTAATAACTGTGCGTTGCCTGTCACATCCTCTGGAGAAATGAGAGTCGCAGTAGACGAGACAAGAAAAAAGGAGTTTTGACACCTAAAACTAACACTTCAATCCAACAGAGTCGTGCTAAAGTGTTGCTGGGTAGATGTCAGGTCTGCTCATGTCAAGTCTGGGGAGCTAAGTGAGTCATTAGCGATAGATTCATTAGCTCGGGATCGAACTGGGACACCTTGCCATTGTGGGCTTTTTAATTATTCATAAAGATGAGCTCAAAGGACTTAAACATAGATTTAAAGCTCTGACCTGGGCCTCCTTTTTTGTCCTAATGATGAATGAAAAGACAGAACACAGCTGTTATGCATCTTTACAAAAAGGAACATATTTAATATACATTTTATTCTCTTTTCTTGCATTTTTGTTATTGGTTTACTGCATATCAATGTTTTTATCTATTCTTCCATAAATCTTCCAGAAAAATATTTGTCTTGCTGCTCCTGAAAATCACAATCCTGTGGTCTTTCTTTGGCACGCTACAGAAAATTGAATATCACATAAAACTCAGATAAAAGAGTCTCAAAGAAAACAAAGGTTTAATCAGGGTGGCTGTTTGAACAGGGACTACACGCAGTTTAAAAACCTGAGTCCTGATGGTCAATTAAACATCAGAGCTTTAATACACTAGGCTGTGGCCAGGAGGCTCTTATCTCACTTTCTGGTAGACAGACAACAGAGTAAATAATTAACTGGTTTCGATAGCTGTGGTAATTTAAGGCATTTAAATGCACCAGCATTACACTCTATACCATGGTAGGTAAAACCTTAGTATGTTTTAAAAAATACAAATCAAACTGGAATATTTTGTACTTCTGCAGACCTAAATATTATTATTTTTCACCAGCAAACAAAATCTACAAATAAAATGATCGGCAGGCCTATTTTGCCTTTATTATTATTGTTTTTATACAAAGGGCTCCAAATCTTGCTTGTTTGGTTGCTGGTGGAGTTCCTCAGAAATAGAAGGTGAGAAAAGACATCTTTGCAAATTGTTGAAGGGGACTCAAATCTGTAATTCACTTTCCATTAAGGTTTTAAATTGAGGTCAATCACTGCAAAATATGGACATTGTATACTAAAGGTGAATAACACAAGCATGTCACCAACTGGTCTTTCAGTGAAACATTCCCTGTCGATTACTTACATTAAGACAGTTTTTACTGTGGGACTGATTATTTTATGTGATGGTGAAGCATCAATCATCCATGTTCATCTTGATAAAGTTCACAAAAATGACTGAACCTACAAAATTGGCCAGATTTTAGTGGAACGTGCGTACAGTAACTGTTTGCACGCCTCATTGAAGTCTCAGTGGATTTTAATTCATGTTAGTTTGTGCAGGATGGCCGATCAGTGACAACAAAATATAACTTTTACCCTGTACGATACAATAACCTGTTATTTGTGATGAGGACTTTCCTAAAATTTTATATTCACTTGTGCAAATTCTTTTTCAGAACTGAAATATAAACATTAAATGAATTAAATGTCCAAACTTCGTGTTTCATCTTCTTGAACTATTAGAGCTCATTTTATGAATATATGCTTAAATAACAAATCAGAAAATACAGATCCAGAAAAGAACAATGACGTTTTTAATACTAATCAGGTGTTTAATATATTAACAGAACACTGTAAAAAATGCTTATATAGAAATAACCTGGAAAGTGTTGGGCGTAAATGCCACTAAAGTGGAAAAAACAAAATTAAAAAAACAGTTGTTTAACTGTAAAAGTCCATATGATTGGAGAATGTATGTGTTAAAAACAGACACCATCAGTAAACTGACAGGGAGCATTTTTTGTTTTGAATTACAAGGTCTGTGAAACTATATTTTATGTGCTAGAATTTGAATAAATATGCAGTAAACTGAATGTTAACTCAACAAAATGTAGCAAAACAAAAACATCAAAAATTCTATTTTTTTTTTTTACAGTATTTTATTATGTATCCTGTGTTACATGATTGTGTATGTGTTGAATAAAGCTTTGAATCGTACCTGTTATTAATCTGTGTCTCTCTTCCACAGCATGTCTATATCCTGTTTTTTTCTTCTCTCAACCCAACCAGTCACAGCAGATGGCCCCGCCCCTCCCTGAGCCTGGTTCTGCTGGAGGTTTCTTCCTGTTAAAAGGGAGTTTTCCCTTCCCACTGTCGCCAAAGTGCTTGCTCATAGGCGGTCATATGATTGTTGGGTTATTCTCTGTATGTATTATTGTAGGATCTACTGTACAATATAAAGCACCTTGAGGCAACTGTTGTGATTTGGCGCTATATAAATAAAATTGAATTGAATTGTTTGTTGTTGGTTGTTGGTTTTAGGGAAGTAAAATAGACCAATCAGTAAAGGTGAGAATATTTTCTGACCTTCACTGATTTATATTGAGTAGTACTGATGCATATTTGTTAAAAAAAAAAAAAAAACCAAAACAAACCCAAACACATTTCTCTGTTGCTACGCGAATGCTGATGAATCACTATTTAAACTGATTATTTATTCAAACTGTGCTTAAATCTGGATTTAAAGCCTTGACCTGGACCTCTTTTTGGTGTATGAGCTGCTTGATATTGATTTGTTGCTAATACAACATATCAGTGAGCCTGCTCCAGCGTGCTGATACAGGAAAGGCATTGGAAATCAATTATGCTGTACACAGTCAGCTGGCCACATGAGACACTCAAATCAATTTTTCCCTCTCAATATTCAGCATGAAAATTCTGAAGTGACTTTTAATTATCTTTGAGGATTTCCCGTCTCTGTTTCTGTCAGTACCTCTTAATACTACACGTGTTCACATGTTTAATGGACCTTTCTCACAACCCTTTTGACGT
>VUQR01017568.1:0-28961 GCA_015108515.1 Hemichromis elongatus
CCTGTTACTATTTGAAATGGTAGTTTCCAGATGTTGGCATATTCGTAAAGATGCAGGCAGTCTTTGATTGAAGTTTCCTACTTCAGGCATGTTAGTGTATAGACCTGCAAAGTTAGTTTTCTAAAGTTAAATGCTTCCTTATAATGATCTTCAATTTTCCAAGGTTAGGTGCTGATGTGTTTTTGTTTGCATCTATTCTGTTGGTCTGCACACCTTGTCACCTGTCAGCACCATCCTCTCTCACCCTCTCTCTGTGGGATCACTCTAATCCAATCCTAAATATATTACTTGGTCACCACTGAGATAAGGCATACTGGGAGAAGTTAGTGTAACCATATGAATTAAATGGACAGCAGTACTATCAAAATCAGGCAGTAGGTCAAGGCTACTCTGTAAAAGGATATGATGCAGCCAAAACACAATTTTTCCCCCATGTAGCCTCTTCTTTACCCCCAGCCTGAGTCATTATCACCCACCCACACCGAAAGCAAAACAACACCAGAAACCATCATCTGTGCTGCCTGCCTCTCAATCTGCAGCTTTATAATGATAGTGGGTGATGAGCCTTTGCTTTTTCTTTTCTTCTTTCAGTAATTCAGTGATTCTTTCACTTGAACACCACTCAGATGTCCCTTATGTCACCACAGTACTAAACTTTAAAAACCTACCAATCAGAAACTGGGAAACTATACATGGATAACTTGGAAGTGATTTCATTGTATGCCCTTCTTTTGCATTTCTTTCACATTTCTTGGATTAAGATTTGGTCGTGGCAACAATTTCTTTGTCTAAACCAGAAGCTAGTAGAAATGTGGATTGGCCATGGATAGTTTTAAAAGAATGTAAGCAGACCTGAATAAATGGTCTTATTTTCAGACTGTAGGTTTGGTGGTTTGGTTTATGATGTTTTCAGGAAAGCCGTGACACACCTTAGATTAATTGTTGCCAGTAAAGAGGATGCCGAGTGAGCTTGGAGTGTGCGTGGCTCTTAGAAGGTCGCGGCATGTAATTAAAAACAATGACGTGTAGAATAATGGCTGAGGAGAAAGTGTGTTATTAAGGCCATTTATTGCCACAGATTCAGTTTCTTGGGACAGTTGAGAGTCCCAGAGAAAGATTCTTAAGCATTTTAACTCCTCTGTAAATACTGCAAGTGGCAAAAATATGTTTCATATTTTAAAATGTTTATTTAGTTTGGGGTTTTGTCTTAATGGAAACACTTCTTTTTATTTCAGTAAACATCACTGATATGCTAACACCATTTTAGTGACCCCGCCCCCCCAATCGATAAAAAGCAACATTTGAGGATGGTTTAGGCATGTTGACCATAATAACCATGTAGATACTTCACAGTTAATCTCACACAGGAATACGGAAAGACTTCACACATGACTGATTGAGAGTTTGAGAGTAATATAGATTTGAGCTCAGCTTTCATTTGGAAAAGCATAAACCCAGACTTTCAGTGCCCCGTGCTTTAACACAAATTCCTAATAGAATGGTGATGAAACCTTAATGGCTCATCTGGGTTTGTTGTTGTGTGCGCTAACAGCAAAAAAAGGAAGAAAAAAAACACCCTCCAAAAAAGCCCTTTGTAACAAAGATTGGCATAAGAATGTCAAATAGTAGTGCTTTAACAAAAAACATAACAATGAAAGTTTACGCATTTTTTTGCAAGATTAATGACACAATAATGGTAGATTTATTAAAAAGTGAATGACAAAAAAAGGCAACAATACAATTGCATAATGTTCTTTTGTCAAAATAAACAAGTAAAGGCCATTCACTGTGATTTCTGCTAAATAATGCAGTGCATAGATAAAGCTGAGGTGACGAAATTGAGGCTGCAAAGGAGCTATGTGTACTTTCTTTTTTTGTTTGGGATGCTGTGCTTGTCCACGCTGCTGCTCAGAGTCAGTGTGACACTGTGTTTGTTGCAGACTTTTTTTTGTTGTTGTTGTTGCCAGTATTACTATGGTAGCTTTGAATTGGGTTTGAGGGTTATTCTGCCTCCAGAAACAGGGGCACGAGCGTGGAAGAAAGTGCTGCCTTTCAAATATATTAATCTAGCACATGGTTACTAAAAGGTAGTGTCTCTTGAAAGCATGACAGTTTCATCAGTGTTGTTTTACGAATAAGCATTGCTACATCAAAAAGCTTTTTGCCATTAGGGAAAATTCATTAAATATTTTCAGCTGTGAGGAAAACGTCCATTTTACCAAGTGCTTATCGGGGGAAAAAATAGAAACATGAAATATTAGTGATGGCAAAAAAAAAGTAATTTAAATGTATGTTTTCATTTTATTCATTGTTACTTCTTCATATTTAAATATATATATGTAGAGAGAGGGTAAAGATGGCCTGATAGCTTGTGTTTGTTTACAAACAAATGACGTCATAAGTTGGTAGACTTAAGTAATCATGAAATGAAGCAATTTAATCTGCAATTACATTTTATTCCAAAACATAGTTTGAACAAAAGCTTTCTTCAACATTATGTTTGTTGTTCTGTTTTTTTGATTTCTTTTTTGGCACATCTATTGAGTACAGCCAGAGACGGCTAAGATGAGGAGCTGTCTGTTTGTGGTCAGAGGATGTGGTAGACTGCTCGTGTTGTTTGATACTTGATCTGATGTTAATGTGCTGCTGCTGTGTGTGGGATGGAGTAAGTTGAAAGAGGCAGAGGGGAAGATGGGCAGATAATCCCGTCTGCCTGATGAGATTGAATGCTGAGATTGATTGATCGCCTAATCATAGGAGGAAATGGGCCTGAAAATGAATGGGACTCTGCCCCTGCCTTGCTGTGGAGCTGGGGAGTTGGGTTGGAGGGGATGTTAGCTGCAGAAAGACATGGCCTTAATGTGCATGAGACCTGATTTCATTTGTGTCTGATATACAGTTATATGATCCTGGCTAAATGATCAAATAAAAAAGGAAGAGGGAGAACAGTGAAGGGGATGTAAATCAAGCTTTATTGCTGGAATATTACTTTTTCATCTCATCTGAAATGGATGCATTGAGAAAAGAGCAGGAATAAAAATTCATCATCAATGTAGAATTGATGGAACTGTGTGTCGGTGTAGAAACCCACTGTTGTGGATCTAGTTGACTGGCTAGTAATAGGCAATAGAATATAGGATTATATGAGGACTATATGATTGGTTTTCAGTATTTTTAGCTTAGGTTGAAATTTTGCTTGGTTGAGTTGTTTACAGCTAAATTTGATGTTTTTAAAAATATTTAAAAAGCTAACATGCTTCTGCATGTGTCACTCTCTTTGTTTGCTAATGACACTTACTAAGCTCCATTGATGGCAAGACTAAACATAAAAATATATGTTCTAATATGTTCTAACCTAGATTGCAGACACAAAGACAGACACTTTAGATGAGGACAGTTATTAGCCCCCCTATGAAAAAAATTATTTCCTAAATGCTGTTAAATTAAGTAATGAATTTATTTGATTTATTCTGGGTGTTAAGATTATTTTACTTTTCTCACAGAAACAAAATTATTTCACAAAACCAAAAACTACTAGAATCAGAGTTATTAGCCACTACGATGCTAATAGTCGATTGTGTATCCTTCATGCTGGATAACAGCCTGGAGACATTTGTTGTAGTTTTTCTCTCCAACACAGCTCCTGAGCAGCCGTAGCTCGCTCTTCTTTGGTGAATCACTCAAGCTTTTTCCAGACTTTCTGGCATGGACCTTGGTCTTCAATTCACCACACATATTTTTGATGGAATTCAAGTCAGGATTTTCTGCAGGCCAATCAGTAACTTTCACTGCGGTCTTCTGGAGGTACTTCTTCATCAGGAACAGCGTATATTTTGGGTCGACCCAGTTTTGCTGCTGGCTGCTTGAGGATTTCTTTGAAAATCTTCACACATCCTTCTTCTTCATAATTGCTTCCACATTGAGGAGATTCGCCTTTTACAGATACACTGAAGCATCCCCACAGCATAATACTCCCAGCACCTCGTTTTACTGTGTGGACAGCGTATTTTGGGTTATCCAACTCTCCCTTCTTTCTCCAAACATAATCAGCGTCTTTATGACCAAAGAGCTCTAGTTTTGTCACATCTGACCAGAGGACGTGCTTTCAATATGCACAACCTTTCTCCAGGCTGTTAATAACATACTTCTGTTTGACAAGGTGTCTTTTCTGAAGAAGTGAATTTTTTCTTGGTCTGCAACCTAGCAGTCCAGGGTGCTAGTGAATGTCTTGGTTGAGAGTACAAGCCCTGACTTGACTTAGTCATTCACTAGTCTATTGGCAATAATTTGGGGGCTTTAGACTCTTTTATCCAGAGTCTTATGAAATCTTTCTCTTCCTACCTCTACCAGGCCTGGTCTATACTGTGTGGCTCTCTTTGAATTTCCATATGACATTTCTCACTCCGGTTCTAGACACTTGTAAATGCTGTGCTAACTTTGTATATCCATCTCCTGCTTTGTGAGCATCCACAAAAGTCTAAACTGATATATATATATATATATATATATATATTGGCCTAATGTTTTCTAAAGTGACAGCTCAAAACCTTCCGGACTTTTTTATACTGTGTGCAAATTGAAAGATAACCCTCACTTTTAACTTTATTTTACAAGCTTTGATCATTACAAAGTTAAAGCACATCCTTTCCCAGTAGTGGTTTGTGCTGTGCCTCAAAAAAAGGTCAGTTTTTTCGGGAACTATTAATATTGATGCTGATTATATTTTTTGAAGTAACTGTTATTTTGTGCAAATTGAAATAACTTGTGCTTTCTTAAGAAAACTGGTATGTTTAGAAATGCTATGTTGCTTCTGTATATTAAGGGGGAGTTTAGCTTTGTATTTTGAGGTTTCTTTCTTTTTATGTAAGGCTGATATTTCAGAGTGAATACTGACAGAAAATATCCATGTGCGATGATTGATGTGTCAGATTAAGCCTGTCATTAAGGCAGAATCCAACCAACAAGTTTGCCTTGTTGTTTAAGTTTTGCCAACTGTCATTATAGTTGTCCACCCCTTTAGAGATGCTTTGTAAAGCAAACACCTCTCACAGTGTGAGCATTTGTGACAATTTTTCATTTCAGTATCAAAAGAGCAGCAGTCACTTTCTTTCTTTCTTTTTTTTTTTTGTAACTTAATTTAACACTTGAATGATAAATATGTTTTGTAGATAACAAAATCCTGGATAGGAATTATTGGTGTCATAAGTGTTTTTCAAAGCTGTATAGGTGTAGCAGAATGTGACTTTTATTATGTCACTGTAGCTGTAAATTGTGTTGTTCTTTTGTTCAGATTCATTAAATGTTATATTTACCAGGCAATAAATCATTAAAGCCGACTGCCTATTGATGTAGGTTTGCTTTGGAGCGCAAAACCGCACCAACTAGACAGGGCATAGCCACAAGACTGATGTCAGGGATCACAATGTTAACAGAGCATGCTTTAGTGTGCCTGTAGGTGTTAGATAACATATTTGAGCTTACTAGTTTACTAGCTAATAAACACCCAAAGTTTCCAAAGAGGACATTTGAACTGAGATATGAACTGAGATAATCAATGTTGTTTGATTTTATCTATTTATCCATTTCTAGCTAATTGTTGCAAATACGTGTTCATAATATGAGCAAATCTTCTGAAGTGTTTTCTTTACTTTAATTTGCTTAGCTCTGTTTTGGTCTCCACCAGCCTCTGAGGAAAATAAAGAAAAACATTTAGCTTTAAAAAAAAAAAAAAAACAAAGACAAAAAGCAACTGACACAGGCAGACAATAGGTGTGTTATGTTGTGTTCTTATGTGTATGTGCATGCGTGCTTAGCCTTAGCCAGGATCTCTAAGCTAAGCTTAAACTTAGTTTTGACCCTCCTCTTTGTCTCCCTCTAGTGTGGTGGTTGCATTTTGTAGTGACTGATTAGTAAGTTGCTGTGATCCTGAGCTCGAAGCCTGATAGTGGGATGACAAACAGTAACATGAGCAGCCCACACAAAGAAGTAGAGAATCTGCGGACTACGTGATCAATGGCATTGATCAGCTAGTCAATCGTCAACTCTATATTCTGCCGTGTTTACTTTCTCCCACTGCTGCTGTTAAACTGAGCATGCTCTAAGCGGCAACCATAGAGACCCTCTAAAAGCTGGCCTCACACCCATCATTGATTGACACGCTGATTATCTTGGGAGCTGTTGACACCACACTTGTTAGCCATCTTAAACATTTATGATGATGGGGAGTGGTACCTCTGTGTTACTCTCCTTACTGGGCTAGAGGGAGAGACAGACATTAATTTTAAAGCTTTTAGTAAAGCGAACCACATTAAACTAAATTTTAATAAAAAAAGAAAATCCAAGTTGGTATTTGTGATGTACCAACACTCTCAGTTATATCTGTAGATAGTTTGTAAAAGTGTTATCATGCGTTGACTTGTGTGTTTTCCTTGATTGCCAACATAGACACTGAAGTATATTTTAAAATTTAAGCAATAGATGGACTGTGAATAAAGCCTTTTAGTCATCCCTTCAGGATTTTAGGAAATGTGCTTATTTTCAACATTGATAAAAGCAAACTGAGTGATTTTGTGTCAGTTTAAGAAGGCATTAAGGTTTTGGAGTTGTGTGTCTGATTTGTTAATGTTTTCCTCTACTTTTGTCTTTGATATAAAATTCAAAGAGATTCTTTCGTCCTTTTACTTAAATTAGGCTTTTTCTGTTCCTATTTTCCTATGAAATTCAAACTTCATTATACAGATGCAAAGCAATATTCCATTTGGTAGCCAAGCCGTACAATAAGACAGTAACTGAATGAGATATGCATAAGGTTGCTTAATTCTAGCATTATTTTAGGACAAGCTGACAGTTTACACAGATGATTTATGATCAGACATCTCTGTCTAACCAGAATAATTTAGATTATTTTGAATGTTTTAATGTTTTGCTGTCAGTTGTCATTGTGGTTAATATTTTGAGGAATTGTTAACAGTGGATACCTAAACATATGTGCGGACCTGTTTCTTCTTCTGTCTTTATTTACTGTTGGTTAACATTTTGTGCAATTTGTGCAAAGTAATTAATAGATAGTTTCTGCAGCTTCCTCTGTCTTAATTTACACAAACTCTTTATCTTAGGCATTCAGTAACTGCCTTTGCTGTACGGACAAGTGCCTCTGATAGAGATAAAATATCTGCTTGGTCTTCCACACAGATGATTTTCTCATATCAGTTTGGCAACCTCAAACAGACATAAGGTCTCTTTATGGGTCTGTGTTTTTAGTCGTCATCACTATTTTTACCTTCAGTTCCTTCATATTCCTTCCATTTTCCCAAAGCCTCTTTTGGTTGGTCAACACATTGAAAAGTGCGGTGCCTCTTTACAAGATTGTCCTTAATCTTTCGCCAACCATGTCACCTCGAAACGTGTGGAGGCTGATATGATAATGATGTGGACCAGTCCAGGGTATTAGAGTTAAGCTGGGTGATTAGGCCTCACATCGATTACTCTATCATTCAGCACCGGCCTTGTCTGGGCATCTAGGAGAGAGGTGATTTGGGTAGTGGGGTAGCAGGGGATTGACAGCCGTCTTGGAATGAGGAATGAGTGAATCGCAAATGTACATCAAACCCAGATATGTCTTAAACCATACAAAATAGGTATAAAACATTTCCTTCTTTCAATGTCACTGACTCCTTTCTTAGACAAACTTGTGTTTTTGGAACTGTTATTAATAAATACCTTTCCTCTGTTGTAGTAGTAACTTAAGTAGGTTGCTATTCTCAAGCTTCTCCTCTATTTCTGTCCCTTTGTTAAATTTTCTGTATTTGCAGAATCAAACTAGATTAGTGAATGAAACATCACATTACACAACTTATGCAAATGGCACAACGTTTTCGTTTCGTGTTTGACAGCGTTTTTATTATATTACATTAAATTATATTCCAGTACTTGGCTCATCAAGCCTTCCTAGAAGCACAGAGTAGAGTTAACAGGGACAGGGATGTCAGTGTATTGAAATAGACAGTCAAACTGTAGAAATAAAAAGGGGGAAAATAAAGAATTTGTGGCTGTAGATGGAATGTATAAGAGAAATATGGGCAAGGAAGTGTTGAAACAGGAGAGATGGAACAGGCAAGAAAAGGTTAGGACCCTTGCCTTGCCTGAACACTCTGAGGCTTTTAATCCCGGAACAAAGTCATTAGGGTTCGCAGCTACAGAAGAGGCCAATTAAAAGCAGAGTGTAGGCATAAGTCGGGAGAAAGGCATCATTTGCTGTAGAAACCCAAGCCTTTTATCAGACCAGTGGGAGACTTCCCTTATTCACCCAGAGAATCGGAAGGCCTGTCAGACATTTCTTGGAGATGTTTTTACTTCAAAAAATTCACTTTCACTTAGAAATAAGGCGCTGGTGAGGAGAGGGAGATTATCTAAAGGCCACCAGAAATCCTTGCATGTCCCATACAATACTGATAATGTATATTAGAAGTTGCTAAAACAAAAAAACACTAAAAGATCACCACATGTGATTTTGACTAAGAATTGTGGTTTTCCTTTTGTTTAACTGTGTTTTAAAAACCAACAAAGGTCTTTAAAAACCATAATGCTATTATTCATGTAGCGTGATTAACAGTTGTGAAGATTTACACACCCCATTCCTCTTGTAAATTGACTGTGTACTTACAGACACTACTACAGATGGTAAAGAAATCCTCAATTATCCCTCACAAAGCTCCATTTTACTCCAATTAGCTGCTAAATCCATCTGTGTGGTGATTTAATGCAGGATTGAGTGGAGGGTGAGGCCTTGATCTGGACTTCCTTGTTTACTGAAATAATTGATATTATCAGATTCTTGGTGATTAATGGGCTTACTTACATATACCAGGGCTTAGAAGCTCTGCTGTAATGTAAAGCTGGGAGAATTATAGTATTTATGTCCCTGGAGTCAGCTAATTATTATACTAAGTTTGGCTTTCTTGTGGAGTAAAGTCTAGTGAAAGATGGAGAATGTAAAAATTTTAACAGTGAAATCTCCTGTTGATTTCGTACAACTTTTGTAATCCATTGTCATTTGTAATCAATCTCCCTCTGAAATTTGCTACAGTGTGTTTACTTCGTCTTTCCAGATCTGCTTTTGAGCAAGATGTTGGCACAAACTCCACTGGGCAGAAGTTGTGAACAGTATCAAAGATGAAAATTGCTTCTGTGTCTGAAAAGTGAAGCAAATGCAACAGTTTAAAATGCTTTAAAGATGCATTCTTTTAATGGCCACTGGGGGCGATACATGTAACTGCATAAAGACTTCTGGTCCTGTAGAAGCCCGCGGCTAAACAGCTGTCTGATTTGACCTCTACAAACCTTTTATGGATGAGATTATGGGCTCACTCACTCATTTCAGGTCAAGGTGAATTCATAATTAGGTCTGTTTTGACTGACCCACCTCTTCTCATCACATCCAGTTTTAAAACACAAAAATGGCAACAATGGAAATACTAAATAAAAACAGAATGCAGTAGGTTGCAGATCATTTTAAACCTCACATTTAATTGAAAATAGTACAGAGATGTGACCAGAAACATGTTTTAAAAACACTGGAACAAAGACAACAAAAGGCTGTACTGGTTAGCCTATGAGCAATGATAGTAACAGCTCTAGTGTAAAACTACCAAGGTTTTAGGGATTTCGTCATGTTTGGCACATAAAATCAATAGAAGACTCTGAGAAATCACTGTGTGTGCTGGTCAAGGCTGAAAACCAACTGAATGGCAATTATTTTTAGATCTTCATTTGCTATCGTATAGAAAACAAATATAACTCTGTAGAGTATATTAATGCATGAGCACAGGAACATTTCTTAAGATCACTGTCAGTAATTATAGACTCTGAAACAGACTGAATGTGTGATACAAACGTCCTCTGTCTTTTTAAAATTCTTTGCTGTGTTTTTCTTTGTTTACATTTTACACAGAATCCCAACTTTTTTGGAAAATGCTGCATACTCATTGACGTAGAAGTCATTTGTATTGACCACAAATACATCAGAGCAAAGAGCAAGCACTTGGCAGAATAAATTACACATTCCTATTTAAAATTTTGTGAATACAGAGAAATTATTGTTGATCTGTAGAAACTTTCTTCATCTTTGAAATCATAATTTATGATCCAGCTATAAATCATTTGAGTTATTTGGTATCGTTTAGGATTGTGACATACTGTTGTGCAGCCCTTGAATTATTGAGTACGTTTCATTATTTAAAAGTGCACTGGATACAGCATTCAGCATCAGACTGCATACCGCTATGTAGACATACTATACATTAAACCCTTTCTCTGGATGAAAGGCTTCGGGCTGAAGGGAGAGCAGGTTATAGGAGTTAAATGAATACATAAAACTGCGTAAATTGCACCAGGTTCATACCACCATGGGAGATACAGTATGAGGGTGGATGAGATGAGCCAACAGTCTTTCTCAGCTAGCAGATCCTCCTGAGAACTATTAATAATAAAACAACATGCTGGTTTATACAGATTCACATATCATAAAAATGGCTTTTTAGTACTTGTTACAAACCTTTACCTGTCAGTTTCACTTACAGTTGCTCAGGATTTTGTGAAAGGCACAGTAGGGATGAGGGTGGGGTGGTTCTTTGACCTGAATGGGCAAATACTCCCCATGAGTTATTGGTGTTTCGTGTATACGATTGATTATGTGTGGGACTATAGCGATGCAGACAAGTATGGCAGACGGATTGGCAGTGCATTGGTCTGATCGTACTTGCAACACGGACCTGGCTGGATCGTTTTCTCCATTATGGACTGCCGAAGAATCTTTACATTCAGTTTTCATTTGAGCTTGGTGTGGGACCTCTCTGGTGTTATTTGGCACAGTGTGAGCATACAGTATATAATATAAAATAAAAACAAAGTTGATAGAGTATAGGATACATTGCAAATAATAATTTGTCTACTGAATAGAGTGGAATGCTCGAGGTGAGAATATTTGACTTCATTTCAAAATATAAGAGGAAACTGTGTCTGAATTCAGCGAGCTAACCCTAAATAGAAGACCGAACCATCATTCTCTACCTTCCTGTCCATACTCCATTAATTGCATTGCTGATTGATAGAGCACTCTGTAACTCCTCATCCCACACTGCGTCTGCCTCTTTTGCTGCTTCTTTTTTGTGTCGTTTTGGTTCCTTTTCCTCTTCTGCTCAGCTTCTGTCGCTTTCTTTGTTTCTCTCTGTAGACTGTGAGCTGATATCATCCTTTGAAAAGGTAATGATCCCACTGTGTTGAGATTATGTATGTGTGCTGCACAGTGTAATGGCCTGGCTTTTTATTGCCTGCCGCATACTAATCCCACAACTGAAGGAATGAGATGACACCTGCAGTGAGCTGTGTGTGAGCAGCAGCCTCAAATGAAAGAATGGCCATTAAAAATGATCAAAGAAATTACTGCACTCGGCTGCACAACATTGCTCTCACTCCTGGCTAGGTGTACATCTCTCTGCTCCAACATGCGTATGCACAGTCATGCACTCACATGCATACATGGACTCACACTAATTAGTATCTCAGCCTGATGGATATTCTCCAAGTGATCCTCTGTGGAAATGTCTTGTGCATAGTTGCCTTAGGGTCTCTGTAGTTGATGCACCCACGCTTGCAGATAGGAAATGGAGGACATACAGGAGTTCAAACTGAGGAGTCTTTTCTTCAAACCCTTATCACAAATTATTCATTGATCAACACAAGTAATTTAACTAGATTTTAGCAGACATTTGCCTGTGTGGTCCTTTGTTATAAGTTTAGTAATATTTTCTGTTTTAATGACTGTTGTTGGTGGTTCATAAGGCGTAAAATATTGTAGTAGTTTTCAAGCAGATTGAATGACTAAAATAGGTTTGCAAAACAATGATTTCTTATTCATTCCCTGTTGCAGTCTGCCATTTCTCTCTTCACTAGATGTAGAACTTTTACTCGCAACTTAAAGTTTTGATTTGGCACCAGGTCTTCTCAATTGGCCCCCATTGTAGGCTAGTAGATGACATTTTTCTGCAGCTGGTCAATTGTCTCACAACAGTTTCACTTTTTGCACCAACATACACCAGTAAATACATACTAATAAACATATTTGACATACTCTAATTTAACACTGCTTTAAAGGGGGACTATTTTGCTTAATTCTAGGTCCCTATTTTGATTCTTGGATTTTCTCCACTCTCACTTTAAGCAAACATTTCTCTGATTGGCTGCACCTTGCAAGCAGAAGGTTTAAACCGTAGGTGGGTGAGGATAATTTGCTCATTGACATATGTATGCTTGACCACATTAAGGATCCTCCCACTCTATGACATCATAGAAAATTCAAGGGTAGAATAATAGCCTCTCTGAATACACAATACGTCAAATTCTGAAGCCGATGGGTTACAGCAGCAGAAAATCACAGTGGGTGGCACGCTCGTCGGCTAAGAACAAGAAAACTGAGGCTACAGTTCACACAGACTTGCCTTGTCCTGCCTTGTCTAACGAGTTTCTCCTGCAGCATTTGGATGGTGGGGTCAGATTTTGGGTAAAAAACATAAAAGCATAGATCCATCCTGCTCTCAGTGGTTAAAGATGCTGCTGGTGATGTAACCGCGTGAAGGATATTTTCTTAACAAATTTTAAGCTTCTTATTACCAATTAAGCATTGTTTAAACACCACAACCTACACGAGATGACCATGTTTTACAAATGAACTTCTATTCATGACTAGAGGAGTCAAACCTTCCTGGTCAATAGAAAGAATGCAGCATTAACTTTTCTGACCTGTAAGCTATTTCCATCTTTCATATATAGTTTATGGTTTGTACAGAACATAAAGATTTTTGGCTTCAGATATATACGCATAATAAGTAATAAGTATATAAAAACCTCACTGTGACTTTGTTAATAGTCTACTCTTAAATAGAAACCTCTACTTAATGCGCTATTAAAATCGACACTTTTAGAAATTATAGGAAGGGTCTCACAAGTGGCAAGCAGTCTCCAAGAATTAAGAAACTGCCCTTGGAGACTTACAGAAAGAGTCAATTTTCATTGTAATTATGAATGATTATTGCAGTATATGACTTTTTCCCCCCTTGCATTTAACATGGGTCTATCGGTGCAGAGAGAAAGTGGTTATCACAGGGATCCACTTTACTGAGAGATTCCTTTTCTCACTAGTCCTCCTTTCTTCCCATTAGCCCCTTCCTTTTTCTCCCTTAGCGGTCCATTTTAGAACCATGCGGCTGCGGCATGTGGGTAATTTCACTGCCTATTCATGTGTTGGAGGGCAAGGATTCCTCCTCCATTAGGTAGTGTCATCTTGTGATGTATGATGTATGCACAGAAAGGCAGTCCAATGTTTATTCATGACTTTCAAGGCAATGCCTCAGCTAAGTCCTCTGATTTCCTTTTAAGGAACAAAACTACGTAAGATTGAGACTTCAGTTTAAAGGCATACAGACCATCCTGCAGTTCCTGTGTTTCTCTCTCACGCTCTCTCTCTCTCTCTCTCTCTCTGTCACACACAGACGCATAGTCGCTCTCTCATCTCTCGCCCACAGCTCCTTTTTTTTTTTTAATCTCTTTTAAATTCTCCCTCGATATTTTTTTCTGTCAGATTTAATTTATTTGACCCTTAGAAAAAAGATCACATGCAGTTATTTCCTTCTGATTTTACCAGACTGTCTCACCATCTTGCCTCTGTACTTAACTAAGAACTTTGATGAAGAGATGAATTTAGATCATTTTTTATAGTAGGCTGGCATGTTAATGAGACTAAAAGACCTTGTGAACACGCACACACACAAACACACGCTCAAGTATATTGGGTATGTGGAACAGATAGGCTCATATAGACTTTTATCCTACTAAGAACACCGCTGCACAAAGAATAAAATCTGCAAGTGCTAGCAGCTGTCACAAATGCAGATTTAAAGCTTGCATGTAAGTCGAACTCCAGATTCGGTGTTTGATAAAGTAACAATAATTCAAAACTTGTTTTCCTATTTGCCTTGTAAATTATTTCTTAATGGTAATAAAATCACATCCATCAATCATACGAGGACAACTCCATGCAGGACTCCTCCTATGAGCAAATGGTATCTATTAATATTCTGAGTGACCATCTTTCCAAAAGCACAAGAATCATAATGGTTGTATGTGGAAGCTGCTGCTCAAGAGGCCTCAGACACACACATTTGTAATGATTAGTCATGCAATTTAGTTGTGTGTTTGTATTTGAATTTTGTTTCAGGCTAAAATCCTATCAAGGCTCGAGACTAGTGGCAACTGTCAAGTGGCTGCCGCCTGCATGATTTTGGTAAATTACTATCAGGTCTTCACACACAGAGGAGGTGGGAATGCAATATGTAGCCTGTGAACACTGCAGAGCGTAGACCTGTTTACTTGGCTTTGAATGTTCAACATGCCCCATGGTTGATTAGCTAAAATGCAATATTATCCTGTTACATTTTTTGGGAATGCATTTCAGCAAGAGTGAGGCAAATGGCTGCAATTTGTATTGAACATTTGTTATACGGTACTAATAACCACACTCTTGCCTTGAGTTATGCATATTCTATCCTTTTATGATAAATAATGCAAATGTGGCAACCTCTGCAAATGCCTGAGAAAATGAGGTGGAAGGGAGGGAGAGGGCAAGGGAGTGTAGGAGAGAGTTGAGAATGAGAGAGCAGGGGCTAGCATAACTAACTGATTGTTGTGCTGTCAAATTGATTTGCATGAAAAAAGCTGGTCTAATTGCAACACTTAACTGCAGTGTATTGATAATACACTGCAGGATCACAAAAGGACACCGAGGAGCTTTTATTAAGACTGATTTCCAGGGTGTCTTTGAGAGGTGCACTACCAGCCTGTGTTTCTGTGGGGGTCATTCAAAGTCTTATGTCCTCACCCTTGTCCTGCCTGACGTTATATATCCATCATGCAGATGAGTACATATCACTGTCTCAGCATCTATTGCCATATAAATGATCTATATTTTTTAACTCATTAAGATTATTATTATGAATTATTATGAATCTTTTAGAGCTAATGTTTTACTTCTGTGCTCACATCAGTACTATTATAGTTCAGCTGAATTCACAATGTGTCTATTCTCATTTAGAATGAGACAACTCTACATGCATGAAATGATGACACAAAAGAGTTAAAAAAAAGTTTTAGGTAATGTGGGGTTATCGGTCTTAGGGCATACGGATACTAACTTTATGTTTTCAAAAAAAAATGTTATCCTTGTTCTTTGAACTGCCAGCTTTCTGGGAAACAACAATAATACAGATAGTTTCAGACAGAAGGATAAAGGGCATCATGTAGAAATGTATAGAATAAACATTAGTGTTTAAAATTAAAGAAGGCAAGCTTATTTTAGTAGCCTCTCAAAAATACAGTTATGAGTTTGTAAAGGGCTACTTCATCAGATGTTAAAAAGTTCTCACTATTGAGAAAGTTTTAAATCCCTTGAGAAGGAAGAGCAAAAAGTTTTACATTTTTAACTGCAGTTGTACAGCTGCTCATTTCACTCCTGCAACTCATGTATAATACGCATATCTGGATGCCACCGCACGTTAAAACACGCCTATGTGCTTTTACTGACCATCGCTAAGTGGCAAACTTGCAACATTTAAACATTAAACACAGCTACTACGTCGCAGCACTTTGATACCATCAGTTAACCCTGTAGTGAAAAAAAGAATCGATTAAACACCCCAACACGGCACAAGCGTGTCTAGCACGCATCCAACTTGACCTGGATTAAATATAAAGGTTGGCACAAAGGCAAGGTGAATAAAGGAGCTTAATAGAATAGATGCAAAACGTCACTGCTTTGGAAAAGATTTACCAGAACCTTAAAACTAGCCATGGATCTGTCAGAATGACTAAAATGCATCATGTCACATATTGGTAATGGGGATGCTGCATGGGTTATTAGTATAAAAATATACTAGTGGTTGCCTTCTGGTTCAAAGCATATACTTTATCCAGTAATTTAAAACTGCATTGTTGCTTGGCATCAAGAATCCTCTTGTGTTTGTGTCACCCGTGTGGTTGGCAGCAGGATATCTGTTGAATGCACTGGCTGAGAAGCTGTTTAAATAGTTTGCAATCTTGGTGCACAGCAGGTGTATGCCAGCATGGTAATGATGTGGACCCACAGTTATTTGTGTTTGAAAGGGTAAGGCTGTGGAGAAGTTGGGTGGTGTTTAGCACAGGGCTTCCTCGTGCTGCCAAAGGCAATACTTCCTTTTCTTCCCTTGATTTCCATCTTTAATAATAAATGATGGATGTTTCGAATTATGAAACCGCTGGGAAAATCCAATTTAATCCTGGGCCTTGTAGGCTTGTATCAAAGGCTCTTATTTAGCTTTAATATTTGCAATGGCGCCTCAGAATGAATGATGTAATGTACCATTTCATAATGGTTTGTATGTGCTTTTAACAAATCATGCTGTTGTTGATTTAAACAAACCGTTTTATTTTTAATTATTTTAACTGATTCTTCTTGTTTTTGTGCTCTTAATTATAAATCTTTCAGGACCTTGACTGTGACAGTTGCTGCGAGGTGAATCTTCTTTATTTACTGAACTAATTGTGTATAGTTTTCTGGTTTGGTCAAGTCAGCATAAGTATATAAGATCTCCTTTAAGGTTAATACTGCGCTCAAAGAAAAGTTCAAAGGTGCCCAAGTTAGGTCTTTATGCTAACAATGTAGTAAGGCATAGATTAAGGCAAGGTTGAAAGGTGTTTTCCACAAAATGGTAAAATCCAGTTCTTAAACTCTGAGCGCTTAGAAGAAGACTATGATCACCTCACACAGCGTCCAGAGCAAGAAGAGCTTTGGAGGGGACCAATAACCTCACTCACTTAATTTCTGAAGCTATCTAAAGAATTGGGAAAATGTACTGGAAAGACCAACAATAATCCATTAATTGGGCCTAGTATCTCTTAATAAGAAGTTCATTACTTTCCCTTTGGAGCTGTTTTCACACATGTACTGTGCACAGAGACAGTCCAATTTGTTCTATTAACACTTTGTTCTATGGAACAAAGTCTTTGTGATATCCAGGACAATTACTTTTCTATCAGAAGAGTGACATAGACATGTAAGAATGAATAGAAGATTGAAGAAGAGTCCTTTACAGAAGTATACCAGGTAAAAAAGTTGGCAAAGGGCAGAAAAGTTTTAGGTAAAGCAAGAGACTTGTTCTTTGTGGGAGATGGAGTACCCAGAGAGAACCCACACAAACATGGGGAGAACATGCAAACTTCACACAGAAAGATGGTGGATTCGAACTCAGGAACTTCTCGTAATGAAACAGCAGTGCTAACCACTGTTCCACCATGCTGCTGTGCCCAGGTTCTGATTTTGCACATATTTCTTATTGTAAAGTAAAAATATTACTAAAAGGCTCTGACGAAGGTGAGCTTTTGAGTTCCTGTTGAGGTTGACCAAAGTTCTACCGTAATGTTGACCAAATTATAAATTATATAGAAAAACAACTAAATTTTAATTACTTGATTGAAGCTTCCTCCCAAACCTTAGACACAAGTAAGCAAATCTATAAAAAGCTTATAAGAAGTACAAGGCACAAAAGACTGTTAGCTTTTCCTTTTTGTTCTGACTCTAATTGAGGCAATTCTACAGATTTGTACTGAAAACACTGGTTAATGTCATTGGCTTGAGGGAATAAGAATGAAAATGGGACCTCAAGGTCCCTATTATAAGCCTCTTGTGTCAGTTGTTTTCAAACAAGGCCCTCATCTACAGTATTCCTATTCCCTCTTTCTTTCCTTTTTTCACCTTTATATAAGCTTGTATCTACTGTATGTGAGGAACAGGCTTTGTGCTAAAGTCCTCTGGTCAGGTTTAGTGAGTTGCATGAACACTATATACTTTAAATATTTTTTTGAATATGAGTTACAATAGAAAATTAACCTTGCTCGTGTCAACTTCTAAACAGAAAGACTGTGTAAATGTTAACCTAATCAATGATTTACTGGAGAGCCATACAAATGCATACTCTACATTCACTTGTCTGTTTTAAACACATTAGATTAACTGTCAGACAGCTCCATTCAAAAATACACTGCTTTACTGATATTAGTAAGTTGACTAATGTACTACTGTACTTTTGCAGCTGCAGATTTATATGGTCTTGCTCAGGAAAAAAAAATAGGAGCTATTTTTTTTTAGCTGTTCTCATAACCTTAGCACTAAGATTTGCCAAAAAGTCTTGAAGAAATGTCTTTTTCAGTCCAATTAAGTCTGTCATTGCCCTTTAGCCATAAAGTGTGGAGGCAGCAAATTTTTCCACTGCCAGCAGAGGTCATGTTCATGTGTGCTTGCCTAGCTCTATTCTTATAAGTGCTTTTTTGCCTTTTTCTCATCACATTCACAGGCTCAGCTCATTTTGAGTGGGAGGGACAGGGGAGATTTCAACCAGACAGGTTGTCTCTAGACAGTACAGTAAATTGTGAATAACATGTAATTTCTAAGGGTTCTCAGTGTCACAGGCTCATAGTGTTTTAGCTGGACTTCAGTATTAGATGAGTATGGCGTGCCAGAAAGGGAACATCTCGTTCTAGCAAAACTATAGATGTCTATCCAACGTGCTGAGCTCAGGGAGATCTGCTTTCTAGACACAGCGCATCAGAATAAGGCTATCACAATGGATGTATTCAGGGGGTAAAATTTAACCAGAATCAGTGTATTTTACTGCTGACAGATAAATTGATACAAGAAAACCTGAGTAAAAGAGGTAGAGGAAGGAAAGGTTCCTGTACACTCCCAGATACAGTTGTTTTAGGCCCAGACCAAATAAACTCAATCTGGGAATAAAAGGCTGTTTTAAGGCAAACGTAAGCTGCAGTATTTGGCTGTGGTCATTGTCAAAATTTTGTCATCTTATTTAACTTTATTATTTTCAGTATTTTTGTCCAACTATATGTTTTCACTTGATTGTCCACTTGCAGTTGCTATACTGGACTGACGCTCTGCATGCATATTTTAATCAATCTAACCCTTAACTTACCTACCTAAATACTTAAAAAGACAGTGGTGATTCTGCTATGTTTATATTAGTGTAATCAAACTTTTTTTTTAATCTACCCTGGGGTTGGCAGCTCATTATTAATATTAACTAACTTTACTATCTTTGTAAATCCTTGTTGGTACACTTAGTTTTGAACTTTGTTTGCAACCAAAGCTATAGCTACAAGTTTTTGTTTCATTAGAAATCCCTCTGCCACAACATGGAAAGTCATCTTTAAGGAATGAACTAGAACTAAAACGCTTTACTTCTTAGCTCTAACGTCTTGAACCTAGTAAATGAGGAATCTTGATTTTACTGCCTGGGATAACAGTTGCACTAATTACATTATTAGAGTTGAAAGAATTTACACCCTTTTAACCCTCAGTGGTGTGACATTGTTTATTTCTAAGTTCTCAAAGAACATTTTGACCCTGCGACGGTTGTTGTGTGACATGTAAGAAGCAGATGTGATTTGTTGTTCTTTTTATATCTCTGGCCCCTGCTCTTTGCAGACTCCTCTGTCTGACATGGTTGTTATTTGCCTTTAGGTCTATGTAAAAGCATTTCAGCATATTAAAAGGTTTTATTTTTTTAGAAAGTGAATTCTGAAAAATGCTCGTCTGTTTATGTTGATGCATATTTTTGGGGCAAAGAAATGAGGAATAAAACATACAATATCTAAGTTATGTTCAAAGGGAAAGTGATGGGGTTATTCTTCTTTTAATTTTCATGAATGATTTTTTTAATTAGTTGGTAACTTAGTATAAAACCCTGTTTGATGTTACAGTTGATGTACTATAGAATATTGTAAAAGAAAAAAAGGGCGATTCTTCTGAACAACCTACTGTCATGTGAAAAAGGTTTTCACATGAAGTACACCCAGTGATTCGGTAGTTTGTACAACCACCTTTAGCAGCAAATTATGAAGTAATTGTTTTCTGTGTGATTTATCAGTCTCTTACATAATTCTAAAGAAATTTTGCCCAGTTCTTCTTTACAAAATTGTTTCAGTTCATTGATATTTGCCAGTATTTATTTATCACAGCTCTCTTAAGATGACAAACAGTATTTCAGCTAGGTTGACCAAACCATTGATTCTTTTTTGTTTTCTCTATCCATTTACTAGAATGATATCTAATGAAATAGATTTGCTGATTCGTAGTTGTATTACGCGGTTTCTGGTGGACAGATGGCATCACATTTCACTGTACAGTACTTTGGTATACAGAGGCATTTGTTGTTGACTCAATATCTGCAAGTCCTGTGGCTGCGAAACAAGCCCAAATCCTAGTTGAGGTGTTTTACCTAATATGCTCTTTTTGCTTTTCACCAAATGTGGTGCTTTCCATTGGTGCTTTGCACCACAGCCAAACATGTCCACAATCATGTTGTGTTCCAGAAGTCTTGTGATTTGTTCAGATGCACATTAAACCTAAGCTGTGCTGTCATGTTCTTTTTTTTTTTAGAAAGAAGAAGCTTTCTTGTGGAAACTCTTCCAAACAAGCCATCCTTCCTCAATCTTGATCCAATTCGACTGTCGTGAACTTGGATGTTCATTACGTGTTACCTTTATCCTATATAGTCCTATATAGCAGGGGTGCTCAGTCCCAGTCCTCGAGAGCTACCGTCCTGCAGCTTTTAGATGCATCCCTGCTCCAACACAGCTGAATCAAATGGTTTGATTACCTCTTCAGCATGCCATCAAGTTTGGCAAAGGCCTGATAACGAGCCATTCATTTGATTCAGGTGTGTCGGAACAAGGATGCATCTAAAAGCTGCAGGACGGTAGCTCTCGAGGACTGGGACTGAGCACCCCTGGTCTAAGGCTTTTTCGCTTGCTTTTTGTTTTTTTCACTTTCTCTGAGCATTGCGTGGTCTGATCCTTGGATCAGTTTGCTGAGTTTTTCCTAGGAAAATTGTGGTATAGAAAACTTCTGCTTTTATGGAGATGCTCATATTGCTGATGATTAAATAATTAAGTGTATTTGATTTGCAGCACCTGGCCTCTTATTGAAGTAATATGGGTGTACTCAGTTTTTCACTGGAGTACAGAGTCCTGTAAAATCTTCCATGCAACTGTCTGTGATGACATGTTTTCTATATAGCCCTACAAATTTTTAGCGCATTATGTTCAACAAATACATGAAGTCGTATACAATACGTCTGACAGTGTATCTGACTCCTCTGTTTAGATATTTGCAAACTTTCTGAATAATTATCAGTATTAAATACAGTAGTGTATTTTGATTGAAGTCAAGCTCTATAACTCTCTTTGTGTCTTTAATTGTAATTAATTTGCAAGCTGTGTACATTCTGATCAACACGGTTTATTTTCTTTCTTCAGATCGTTTAATTTATGTTGTGGGAACCATTAGTGGTGATATCTTAGTTTATCTGTTAGAAAACATCCGTGGCTACTCTAGTATTTAATGCCAGGGCAATACTTTGAGTATGGTCCAGGCTTTAAGTGGTTCTTTAGAGCTCAAATTTGAAGTATTGTTCTTTGTAAGTAGCTCTTAATGCACAGTGTATCAAAGCAGGCACTAAAACTATTAAAGTGTATTTGGGCGCTGATACGGACTACATTACAAAGCTGGGGTGTAAGGATGGTGGTGTTAACTGTCTGCTAGCGTAATGAGAGAGTGAGCTGTCAGAGACATGCATGTAATGGCTCCCTTGCCAGCCGCCCAGTTCAGGCCCTGTGGGACATAGCACAGACAAACCATTTCTTTCACGCTGTCTCATCTCGTGCGTTCACTTCAACTCCAGCTCACTCTCTTTTTCTCTCTGCCTCATCTTCCCTCCTCACTTACTTCTTTCTCTTTCTTCTTTGTTAAACTCTGACCTGGACAGGGACTATGCCTGGTCTCTAATATCTTTTGTCTCTTTCTGTTGCGCAGACAGTAAATTGTACACTTACTAACAATCACACACACACACACACACACATACTGAATCTCATGGAGCATGCAGGACTCATGAAGGGCATTTAGTGACTGTATCCCATAGGATGGCCTACTCTTTTTAGTATCCAGTGGATTTCTCATGGGCAGTGAAGTCTGCCCTCTCTGAAACGGGCAGCTTCTCAGTAGACCGAGCAGAATAGTCACACTCAGATGGTACATCTTTATATCTCTGACAGCCATAGTATGGTTTAAGCACTGCTCAGTTAGTACAGTGAGTTCCCAGTCTTCTTTACACAGGACATGTCTGTCAAGTGCAAAGTAATTTTCAGTTTCAGTTTGAAGGAGGAAGGGTTGGCACCTTTAACATAAAATTGCTATATTGGTAAACACTTAAAAAGGTTACTAGATATGAACTAGTTATAATGTGTTTTAGCTAGTTAAAGGTGCTGGTAATGCTTAATGCTACAATCAAATCTGTTGTCTCAAATACAGGATTTCACAAATGCAATATTCTTTCTGTCATGGAGATTCCTCTTTCCCAGCCAATCTATAAGCGTTCATCCCCGGAGGCTTGCTGTTATGACAGTTCTTTCATCAGCCATTACTGCTGGTGTTAATGGCATGCTCGTTCTGACTTGACTGATTATCATATTGTGTATGCTGATTGACAGTTGACCTTCACACCACTTTATAAAGAACCCGCTAGATCCAGGGGGTCACCACGATTGCCTCCATGACAGCGTATTAATAATAATCTGAAAGAATTACCAGGAACCAATTAATCTGCAGACTCCAGACAAGACAGTGGTTAAAGAGATGCTATTTCTAAGCTTCGCTGGGCCAAGTCAGACATGTAGGTGGTTCATTCTTACTGACTACATGTCTATGGGATTCATAAAGGTAAGAATAATGGCTGTGCAAATTTTTAGGTGAGGTTACCCTGACCCATTGAGTTATATATGTAGCTGCCTTGTAAACAAAAGACAGATAACAGGTAGGTTTCCCGTTATGTATCCTAATCCAGAACTTTGCAATGTGTATATTTTGTGGAAAACTTGGTGACACTTTTTTATTGTATTCAAGGAAATGAAGGGTGATCAGCTCCAGTCTCTTACATTCAGATGCTTGATAACATTTTATATTTTGACCACCTTCAGTTACGCTGAATTTTAGCACAGTAATTGCATGTGAAATTTTGGAAAACGTTATATTTATCAGGTAAAAATGTACGGATGTACATGCTGTGTAGTTTTTTTGAACAATTTTTTTGATTAAATAGATGTGACATATATTTATTATACGCTGTATAAAAGTGAATATTTTTAAAGAAATAATGACTAACTGCATCTGCTACTTCCGCTATCAAATAAATAAATTCTGGATGCTAAAGGAAGCTGTGAAATTACATTTATAATATACAGACTGTATCATCTTACTGACAATTTAGTGTTGTCATCTTGCTTCCTCTCAGTGATGGGCCTTGTCATTTGAGATTCTGTTTCTTTTTCAAATTGGCTTCGATGGATATGATCTGTAATTAAACATTTTAATAGGAGGGAGAAGAAATAAGGGCTGTGTTTGTTCAGTGAGAGATAACATTCTAAGAGAGTAACTAAGGCATGGCAAGAACAGCCTAGCAATATTACTGCACGCTGAGCTGCATAATAAAGAGGGCCTGCATGCATATTAATATCAGCTCCCTGCATAATGTCTAGATCTTATGACAGGCTTGGAAATACACTGACACCTCGCTGGTATTGCTTAACCTCTCCCGCTTCGTTATTTGCATCCACATTCTCTCATACTGGGTGGGATCTCCCCTAAGCTTGGTCTCACCCATATCAGCACCTCTGGCCCTGGCTGCCAGCCTGTTTCCCACACTCCACCAGTTTTCACTCATTAGAAACGCATGGTGGAGGTATGTGATGCCAAATAAATTCCTCGTTCCCACTCCGTTGGTAGAAGCTTTTGGAAGAACTATAGCGACATCTGCATGTGCCATGGTTACAAAGCGCCAGGCTTATACCCGCCCACTTCACTGGGCTTCCCCTGCCAACCTGCTTCCTCATCTGTGCCGCCCCTCCCCCTCGTCCCTGCGGCACTCATTTCTCAAATTACTAAACATGGCTAATTGTGTGAGGCGTGAAGCTCAGTTCATTTGAATTTTCTGGCTTGGGGGGGGGATTTGCCTTGCGTAGGGGAAGAATTAAGCAAGGATGTACAAAATGGAAAAAGGGAAGGTCCGCAGTTGCATATGCAGATATCTGTGGAGTCAAATTTTGACTGTCGCTGGATTGTTTTTCCCAGCTGTTAATTTTGTAACTCACTCTGATTTAAAAGCTATTCGATTAAAAAATAACCTGAACTTTAAATGTGGTTACATGCTTTTTTTCAAAAAGGTCGCATATTCTGAATCGTCATTATGATATTTTATTGTTTAAAAGAGGCTTTTTGCTGTTTACTTTAATTTTGATGTATTATTTAATCTTGATATTGGAACGCTAGTACACTAGAACACACAAATGCAATTGTGGTTCACATTTAATGATTTTTTTCTCTACCTGTGTCCTGTGTGGCTATAAAATATTGAAATTTACTGGATGTGGAGGAAGGGGTGGGGGACACAAATTAGTACACATGTAATAGGCCTGATTACAAAGCAATAACCAGTGTTAAGTTTAGTTGTGTAACTAATTTATGTTGCATGTTTATGTGAGACGTAACCTGAAGTTTTCTGTCATGTTACTGAATCATGGAAAAAACATGCAACAGATTAGTCTCAATTATTCTCTTCAAGTATGACAGTGTTTTTAGTCGTCTCCAGTCACTTAGTCTGTATCCAAATCACACCTGCTTCCACCTGCTCTCACTCATATACCACTTTTAAGCCCTTGCACAAGATCACGTTAAATTCACAGCAAATTGCTTCTTTCAGTCCCCGCCTTTGCTGATCACAAGTCTGAAATCGCAATTAAAAATCTAATTTCTGTTCCATTCAAAAATCCACAAACATCCGTTAAGTTCTAAATGAACAGACATTCGCTCTATCTGCGATGGCTTCTCGCACGGATTGTAAGGTGCTCAATTAATCCTCGCTAAAAAGGCTGAGCGCACTGATTTTTTTTTTTTTATTTAATTAATGTTGAATTAAACGAATTGACAGGTTGCCAGAAACGAGGCGCACAGCTTTGAAGATTGTTATCGCATAATGAGTTGCTTTTTTTTCCTTCCTCTTTATATTTTATGCTTTTCTGTTTCCACTCCCTCGCTCGATGCTGCCATTTGCCCGTATGCCTTAGCGGTTTAATGATATGCAAATGAAACATGCATAAAACCATTCTGCTGTAGAATGATTAAGCACAGAAGACATTAGCCAGTGCCTGCCACAGTGTCTGTTGTCTCTTCTGCATTCCGCTTCGACAGGGCACCAACACCACTCTTACAAAGATTAATGCCGCTAATGCACTAATCATTTGAATAACGCGCATAGCATCCAGTTTGATTGAAATTAGATTCCAGGAGGGTTTCTTCTCACTCCAGCTTTGTAAGATCCAGAACCAGGGAAGGCAAATGTCTTCATATGTGAGAGTTGGTGCTCTAGAGAGCATGCAGAGAGCAAAGAGACCAGGCTTTTCCAAGAGGGAGCACTTAAACATCACTGGCAATGTTGGAGCTTTTCTCAGCTTGTTTGTGAGTACTGTGGCATTATTTGACTACTGGCATATAACGAAGGAAGAAAAATATCTCCGTTCTTGCTTACCCTCTCTCTCTCTCACACACATGTACACACACACACACACACTCCACCCCCAATTCCATTCTGCTCTCTCGTGCAAGCCCTTTTTTTTTTTTTTTGTAATCCATTTGTATGATGAAGACACTGCACAATTAACATCCCCCATGGAATTAAATAAAGGGGTGATTATCCAAAGTTCATTAGCGCCGAAAGATTAGAATATCCATGTGTTTCCATGTGATGAAGGGAGAGGAAATACGCCACCAATTATGAAATAAATTGCTAATCGCATTTCTCGCGATCATGATTGTTGCCTTTGCGATGCCCAAAAAGATGCCATCTTTCAAGCGGTCCTTCCTCGGTGGTAGTAGTACAAGATTCAGACATCTTGGTAGTGCCAGTGTTGGGTAGCAAGCACAAAGATGTTATAATCCCTTCCTTTGGATGACTTCCTTAATTATTCATATTGCACAACCATGCCTGTCTTCCAAATAAATCCCAGGGAAACAATTAACAATAATTGTTGGTGCCAGTGACTGAATATCCATGCGTTGCTAATTACTGTTTTAATTCCAATTGTGCATATTAATTGCGAAAACGAACTTAATGAAATCCTCCGTTGTCTTCGTAGCGATGCCCATCCTTGGCTCCGTGCCCGATGCCAGCAGACCGCGCTGGAGCAACAGAAACGTTCCTTCCAACCCAGAGAGTCCCCCAAACTGTGATTCAAACCAGTTGGTAAGTCTGCGTTGCATCTGTTTATGATAGTTTAGTGCGGGAGGGTATATCCTCAAAGGGTGGAGTTTGTTCATTTCTTTTGGGTGGTGGGCAAGAAGGGGGCAAAAAAAGTCATGGAGATGTGGAGTGTGGGTGTGGAAGATGTAATGAGTTCCCACGGCCTCACTACCCCCAGTGTGGCTGCAGCCAGGCCAGCACCTCCCCTTCGGTGTTTCTTGAACTCGGGTTGTCTCCTCGTTCCCATGCTTTCTGTGCCCATTCCAATAACTTCCAGTCATTTCCATGCCAACTCTCTCACTTGGCTCTCAGGCTGCCACGTTTATCGAGCCTATGGGAACTGAAGTCTGTGACAGTTGTTGGGAATGTAGATGAATCGCCAGAATGACGGCATTGCTCTCTGCTATTGATTGACTTGCTACAAATGAAACAATTCTGATCTTTTTATCCAGATTTTTTTTCTCTTAGAAGTACTAATATATTCAGCAGGGCACAGAATGTGTGATTACTTTTGATAAGCACAAGTTGAAAACAAAGAAGAAAAGATTAATTGCTGTCTGGCTGCTGATTATAATTTGTTTTGGCAGTTCATTAGTATGCATCTTCGTGTTTGCATTTTTTGTCTCTCTTTTGTGTCTGTGACATTGTAAACAGCTGCTGTTGAGCTTCAGGCATATCCCCTTAGGTCTTTAGGTTTACCCCCTCCTCCTCTTGCAAGCAATTGGCAGATTGGTACTGTCTGTTGCAGTGGTAGTACTCTTTCAATGTGGCTGCCAACCAGTGCAATAAGAAATGGTAGTTTACAATGGAGAAAAACATTGCGTATAGAGGGAAGGGAGTTGGCACAAAAAGAGGCACTCTCTTCACGCCCTCTACTAATACTTGAACGATTCTCTGCTTTCCTCTGGCTTCATCATGGTTGTGTTTTTCTTTTCTTTGATCCCCTGAGAAGTCGTTCCTTTGATTGAATGTGTGCCTAATTAACGTAGTAAATTTTACTCTAATTAGTCGTATCTGTTACCGTAATTTCTCTGTTTGTTCTGTTCGCTATTGTTTTGGCAGCCGGTACGTGAAGGGTATCCGTTTGTGTCGAATTGGCTTTATCGTAGTATATTTCCTTCGTCCTTCGCTGGATTTCGTGCCAGATGCCATTACATTCCCGCTGGCACCCCACTTGAGACCCATAAGTGCCATATTACTCCTTGGCAATCCTCCAAACACGTGACTTTTACCCAAGTCTGTAAATGCCAACTGCGAGCTTGGTTTGCCATCTTCAAACGATAGATCCTTTACTGTTAAATGAATGAGTTGGCATAGCATCTCCTGCCCAGATGGCTGGCTGGCTGCCTGGCATAGAAAGCGGTGCCTCAGATGGCTAGAGGGAGAGAGCAAGAAGGAGCGTAAGGGAGGAGCTCTTTCTCGTGCCACCGCCACACCCCCGTTCATCAGTATAACAACAAAACATCCTTAAGTTCCTATTGTTTTTGTTTTCGATTTTACATCTTCTTAATTAATCCCATGTGTCGCTGCCACCATTTCCCACTCTTGTGCACCTGGCACCAATCGTCTCGAATGGACTTCCTGTCTTACGTAGTCTGTGATCTGCAAACCTTTTGCTGTATTTCAGAGTACTGGATATCCACCCTTGTATTCTCATCATAGTGCCCATGCTGCAAAACCTAATCCATCTTATTGATAGCTCCCAGAGTTCTTTCAACTCACATCTTCAGATCTTCATCAGATGTTCACGAGGTCCTCCATGGATATTTCTGACTAACGATGCATGTGTGTCTCAAGGCCGTTATCTTCACTCCAACTTTTAATATTGGCTAAACAGCCCATTATTAAAAATAAAAAAATAAATAAAAAGAACAACAATTAAAAAAAAAAAAAACTTGAAAAAAGACCTTATGATGCTACCAAAATGACAGCGGCATCCTTCCGTGTCCCTGGCTACATCTAACTACCTACCCTAGAGAGCGAACAGAAGTCCGCCTTGGTGCTACCACTGAATGGATGGCACTGTGCCAACTTCTCTCTGCCATCAACCGCATTCGCTCCTTGTTTCCCTTATTTGCCCATCCCCTTTCTATCTCAGTCCCTCTCTTACTCACCCTCCTCCTCTCCCTAGCTTTTCTTCCACATGCCCAGTACACCCACCTTCCCTCGCCCTCTTTTCTTCTGTGGCTAGACGTTAATTAACATTTGAGTTAATTGATTCTAGAAGCTGAGTTTCGAAGGCAGGGTTTGTGCCCTGCCGCATAACCCACGTGCCAGGCATCAGTGCTGCTTTGCTTTTCCTCTGCCCTGGCGCTGAATGGTGATAGAGCTTCGACCAACAAATGGCAGTCCCTAATGTAGTGTAACAAAACCGGGGTGAGCTGCGGCTATTTGTGTCACAGTGCACAGTGAAGAATCTCAATCCTAGCTTATCAGCCTGTAGCTGATTGAAGTTGACATTAAACAGTTTGATCCTACTGGACTGTGTTGTCCTAGCATTTTATAAATAATCAGAGA